>QLOI01000059.1:34221-106291 GCA_003313605.1 Tuber umbilicatum | reverse complement strand
AAAAAAAAAACGCCCCCCCGAGTTCAGTTGGCCTCACCGTAAGTTAGCAGCCTTGCCCCCTCCGATCCCGAGCGCAGATACCTGTCAGTCAGTCAGTCAGTCAGTCGCACCACTCCATACCTCCCTCATCACATTCTATTCATGCCCCAAGTACTCAAGCTGCGGTGAGCCTGTGGAACTGAACTGACCGACGAGAGTTCATTTCAGTAAGTTTCGCGTTTTTTCCGGTTTAAGTCACCGGTATCCGCCAGCTTTGAAGCCTCGAGGAAAAAAAAAAAAGAAGGGAATCTGTCAATATCAAATATATTATATATGATGATGAAATGCTTCCTATTGAGGCATGGTTCCCGTGAATGATTGAGGAAAGTTAACTTGCATAATGCCATTATCCCGCGCGAATCATCAAGAACGACCATACAAACCCCCCAAGTTTCAACCTCACCCACACCCACGCCAACAGAGTACGGCATCATACTCACAGCATACTGCCCCTGCAACAGGGAAGGGGGATTAAAATTAAAATGGTCCTTGGGGCCTTTTGGCCACGTATGATATGAGAATGTCTGCTTCCCACTTTTGCAAGTACTGCACTGTAACCCCAGCTTCAAGTTCGTCCATCACCTCCGCCCAATCCATCCACCCCATGCCCCTCCACGGCAGATGAAGCTTCAATCGATCGATCAATCAATCTATAGAACAAAATTAAAAAACGTAATTACAACAATCGCACCGTGATAGTGAGATAGTGTGAAGGGGGGCAGTGTGCTTAATACCTTATCGTGAAGGTGAGGTAGGCTGGCTTATCGATAAGACTGTTTTTGTTCGTCTGATGCTGTGTGGTGCCCCTGTTAGGAAAATTGCCCGGCATTCTATCGTTGCGCCTATCACCCAAGAAGGCATGGCTGGAGGCATGGAAGGATAGATGGAAGGAGCGCCTGAAGGAATGTGTGGAGGGAGGAGGGATCCGGTGGGTGAGGCTCTGCGGATACTTTAGTGGTTGGTGGGTTGGTTGGTTTGCTGTGGTGGAGAGATCATAATAATATCAGATGTTGGTAGAGATAGGTTACAGTATCGGTGTTACTTGTGGGGTAACTTTCCGTCATAGCTCTGTGAAACGGTGTGGGAGGAAAGCATTCTTTTGGCTCGCCTTTGCACACTGATGTTGGCGCGGATGCTATGTACCAGTATGTAGAGTACTAGTACAAGTGACTCCGTGGTACTAACCAACCTTTCCAGGTCCTGCTGTGCATACTCATCGGGGTACTCCACTCGGAACCCCCCAGGGACTTGCTCACATTAAACGTTCCTCTGACAGGACAGCTACAACATTCATATCATTCTGTATACCGGTACTGCGCGAAACCAACCAGCGATCATCAATCCCTCCTCCCTTTCCCTGGAGTCCCGGCTACTGTATTCTTCCATAGGGCGCACATCCCAAAACATCCTTAGACCATCGAGCTCTCCATCGAGACTTTACATGTTGTGGTGTGGCTCGCCGAGCAAGTGGGTTACGTCGTGTGGTACTACATCACCCTTCGCAATATGAAACGTTGGGGCTTTGTGCGAACGCGCACCGTGGTGGGGTGGGTGAGATCCGTTCCATGCGCAGCGAAATACTGTAGCTTGGGAAGATTATTTTTTTACGCAAAGGGTCCTGTTTACTCGTACTTGGGGTGATATACTGTAGGTTATCAGGTTATTCCTATGGGTGAGGTGGGGGTTGGGGCAGCACGATGATGTTTGACTCTTGGTGCTGTGCGGTTGTACCCAAAGGAGCAAAGATAGTCCTGCCTCGTTTCAGATATTCGCCTGGCTCTTCCCCTCCTCGGATCCCCGGGACAAAGCATGCGTTGACTGCAGGCTAGAATTTGTAGAAAGTATGAAAGTCCTTGGCTATTCTACGGCTATTCGATCATTGTTCTGGCTCTCTCGGCCGATAATTGGTGCCTACACCCTAGAGTTTTTGGAGCTGTCCGGGGCTGAGGAGCAATCGTCGCTTCAACCCCCGCGAATTAGATTCCCACTATTCCAATCACTGCCAGTGCACCGTGAATGATTTACAGGGTAAGTTATGATTCCGGTAGCGTTGCAGTGTAAGGCGGTTTTTCAAAAGTGTTGCTAGAACGTGCAGCTTCGTCCTAGTACCGGTGGGTTGCTTATCATGTCTGCAGCAGCTCAATCGGTAAGCCCCAACACTTCGAGCTCTAGAACGGCCCTCCCCGGAAACATTTTAGTTTCTAGGTGAAAGTATGCGTTGTCAAATCCTTCAGGGGTGAGGGAATTTCCAGTACCGAGTGTGATTCGTCCTCAGTAGAATTGGGTTTACAAATACTTGTATGTATGCATGCTCCGGCTGAGACCTTTCGGGTATGCACTGGATCAAGCTGGGGCTTAATACTGGGGACAACGGCATTGGATGGTGGCCTCCGGGTTAGATTCGGTGTTAGAGGGCAGGGCAGAAGGAACCCCAAACAGCTGGCGAACTAGAATGGGGCAGCCGGCGTTTGATATCGAATACATGTGGGGATCAGCGTTGGGAAGCCCTGTATATGTGCCGGTTCAAAGGTCTCGGTACAAGAACAGCTCTTACTTTACAAAAAGAGGAGTCTGTAGCGCTGGTGCTTATTGTAGCGTAGAAGGTGTGTCCCGGCTGGGAACCTGAGAATCGATTCTTTGTTCGGGAGATACAGCTGTATGCTGTTGGTGTGTAGAGGACTTTGAGTCCCCTACCGGTACGATATTGGGCTCGTTTGTACGGTACATGTACTAGTGCCTGGCTTCAAGTATCTGAAGACGGGGCAGGCCTGTTTTTTTCGCTGGGTGGGTAGTTGTGTACTAGATACTCATTGTCAAATACAAGTATCATACAGTAAACTATGGTACAATACTGATACAACAAAAGACTGGATCTATGGGTGTATTGCATCTATGCCGATTGGTATTGTGTGCTTCCAACCAAGCGGATCCCTGAATCCGACGCTGTTATTCTTGCATGCCGATATCGCATTCTCGGGTGTCTTACGGCACATCCGGAAGGGCGGATAGAAACGGCCCACAAGGATACGGTACAGTAGCGTTACCCGGGCATTGTGCAGTAGTTTGCTCTGTCGCAACCTGGTACTCGCGCGTCCTTGCCGATCGATGTATGATACTCGAGTATGCGTGCTTCAGGAAGCCGAACATTTGGTGGGGTACTCCCAGAAATACTGGTATCGGCTGCCGGAGGCCTTCTTGGCAAAGGCGCGTGGGCACAGCTAGTGTAGCATAGACTCTCGGAGATCGAATCGTGAGTTACCAGGAGTTATGCGTAGATTACGGCAATCTCCATGAAATAAGGTACCTACCGAGGCACGGAATATGCCATGACAGGATCACATGTTTTTCCCACTCTGGATACTTGAAAATCTCCCCAAGCAAAAGTGTCACATCTCCTTTCGGAAACTAACAAAGTTTCGTAACTTAAATCACCAACTTCGCCGTTCGGGTTTTCTCAGGGACTCTGGAGATGGGCTAGGGCCGGCCCTTGCCAGCGAGCACCAATAAGCTACCTCGCATGGAAACCCGCACAATTCCCGCCGCCGTCACTTGGAGCACGGTGCCGTCACTGTGCTGTATCGTACGAGGATGCGGTAGTTGAACGTTATTGGTTGCCGCCCCGAATGTGCACACAGAGGTTGGATGCTTACTCTGCCCTTCTCGCAATTGTCACCAGGGTTCGTCAGATATTTGGAGATCTTTGATAGGTATGCCTTCCACCGGCTCGGGTTTCCTTGTCATATGCTCGAGATCATGCCAGTATTGAGTTTGTACTCAAACTTCAACTCGCGACGAATTCCTTCGTCTATTGCTGGGATTGGGAATCGTTGTTTTTGCATATCTGTTTGCCGGATACACTACGAGAATCGGTAGTGTTGCTCATGATTTTTTTTCTCTCTTCGAACAGCGTATCCCAGACCTTTGGTCCAACAGTGCGAGAGAACAGGTTGCATACCTGTGGCCGCGATGGAATCGGGCACGGGTGGTATGCGCTGTACTTTCAGCCAGCTGAATTGGATGCCCGGGGGGTACCGTGCGAGTACTATCTTCCGTAAATGTTGTTTGCACCGGCATGATAATATGCTACTCGAGTACGAGTACTTTTTTTATTGTTGTTCTCTCATCGCGGTAACCGCCTTCCTCTCATGTGATCGATGACGACGTTCGGGATCCTGGGAGGAACTCGTAGGCAATTGGTTTTCGAGAACGCCTGTTTACACGATCTGCACTAATTACCCTACCGGCAGTTGAGCCCCGTCGCCCTCTATTAGGCATGATTGTATGAATTCGCCCCAAGGCATTCTTGCTTTTCCCTTATAATATATCCCTTTCTCAAGCTTTCATTGGCTGCCAGGTAAACAAATTACCATCCCTTGATACCGGTAGATTTTCTTGTGGCGGGGGGGAAGACCCTTTCGTTAGCCCTGTCGCACCGCATGTTGTATCTCGGGGTAAACAAAAAGGAGAGTTTGTTAACCGTGTTCTCCATGAATGGGGTAGGGCTGTCGTTTCCGTCGTATGGGTGCTCTAGATTTAGGATCTTGTCCACGTCGCACTAGGATAGTTTCTATGTTCTCCGGCCGGCCGGCCCACCTTATTCCACCTCCGCGATCTGCTTGACCCACTTCCAACCACTCTTTCTGACTTGCCGCCTCACTCGTTGTCACGAGTACCAAGAAATTCACTAGCTCCGTAAGGCGGACTTTCCTGCATACATCTTCATGACCATCTATGCCCTTTCTTTTCTTCTTCCCTTCTTCCTTCTTTCCAAGCCCCATCACTCTGGTCCGTTCGTCCGGCCATGCCTGCTACTGGTATACTACCCGTTGCTCACTAAGTAACCACCATGAGATCAGATCCGTTCCTCATAATATCATACTCTGATTTAAATTTCCATCCAAGCTTTTTGACTGGCAGCCACACCTACCTCGATCTTCAGGGCCAAAAAGTGCTTGTTCCGCCAAGGAGGTCTCAACTTCCTGATTAGACTTAGGCTACTTGAATTTTGTTAATCTCGTTTGAGAAATGTGACGATCTTATCAGAAAAGCCACGGAGGGTTTCTGCGCTTATTTCTCCGCAAGATCGGGTTCTCTTCTGTCCACCGGTCACAGAATCCACTGGCGGGTGAGCCATACTATTGGGATATGGATTGCCACAGACTCAGCATACCGTGGGTGTCCTAAAATTTCCAATCCTATTTGCCCCGGACCCGTTTCCGATGCTGTGGGTCACAGTTTCGGCTACAGCGACCCAGTGCGGATACCAGAGATATCTCTCGTGTTACGACCCCGCTCGAGTCATCGACCGACAATGAGCCAAAACGGGTACCGAACTTACCCAGACTTGGCCAATGCACCCCCGCAACTTCACGACTGTGCTCGAGTATCAGGATGTTTTGCCTTGGAATTCGTCTATCTTGATTCGCTTTCCCTTTCTTTTTTTTGAGAGTTCTTCACCTCGCCGCCGCTCCGGAACTATGTTCCTCCGTAGCGCTTTGAGTTGACTGAAGATCTGGCGTCAAGGCTGAGTTGCTCGTGTGGTTTCGTACTAAATTAAGACCGGCACCGGGTTTCGACGATGTTTGTGCTTAGTGGGGTACTGGTAGTGGGTTTGAGATGCCCATAGGGATTTTGTAATGCAATGATTAGAGACTATAATACCGGTGAGTGGCATAAAGGAGGGCAACTAGAAGAAGGGGTGGGGAATAGTTTGCCAAAAATCTCGCGGCTATTGTGTTGGCACATTGCGGTGCGAGTAGAAAAAACTCTCAAAATCTACTATTAGATCATCAACGGGGGTAAGCCTGTCAGCCCACTAAATTATAGATCTAGTTAGGGGAATTGCGAATACCAGTTAACGGGATCCGGCAAATACAGTGAGCTGGCCCTATCTTTTAGCCCGTAGGCGCTGCGTTCAAAAGATCTTGTTTATGAGCATAGTAAAAACAGAAAGGTTATCCTTCCTTACTCAGTAGCAAATTACCAGAGTTTCAAATGGAACTTCATTGCACCGATCTCTCATACAGCATCCAGTGACAAACTAGATGAAACCGTGTCGGGAAAACTCCACCCCCTCCTAGGAGCTCCCTTCCCTAATACGGAAACTACGCAGCTGACCGAATTGGCGGATTTCAAGAGTTTTTCACCATAAATGATATTCATAGGTTACCGGCGCTAAAATTTTGTAGGGCTGTCCATTCTCTCCTCTATCCGTTATCCATCCCCTCTACCATGCTAATTTATGACCAAACTTGTAAGGATCTAATCGTAAGCATAGCTAGTATGAGGCGGCGATGGGTGTCAAGTTACGGTGAACGTTCAGCTGTATATCTTAAGGTGATAAATGCACTACTATATCCGGACACCTGAAAGATAATTTTGAGCGGCCCTGGTATGTTGGGCTTTGTTTGAGAGATTTGTTGGACACCGCGCGAGAGAGGTTCCTAGCTCCGGTGTACCCGCTAGGACCCGGGGATGTAAGGCGAGGTGCCTAATGCGGAAGGTTGGAAAGCCCAAATTGTGTTTTACCATTCCTTGACGGGGGGCGATTTGAATTAGATGTCAAAGTGGGTGGCGAGTGACCTTCTGTGATCCTCGTACTTGGGACCTCCGACGTCGATTTTGTGCAATGTGGGCTGCTTGGATGGAGAAAAAAAGAGCTAGTATCGTCGGGTGACTTCAAGAGGTAGGAGAGATTATGGTTTCCCGGTCGCAGATATCGTCGACTCATAGTGGTTCTTGAATAATGTGGGATCTAATTTTTACGATACGGTTTGGCAAAAGCTAGTACTCATTGTAAGACTTTTTGGTCTCCATGGTAGAGATCACGGAAAGAAAAAAGGGTTGCCATCTGAACCGCCATTACCTATTGCCTAGAGAAAATTGGTTTCCATGGGCTCTAGTCTCCTATAGGTGTGCGTAATTCTCCCGTATTTTTGGCTCTCGGGAATGGGGCCCATTCGGGTCCTGGTATGGTCCATGGGATAGCTTGGGAGAACCTGTTCACTGTTTTCCTTTGTCCTCTATCTGATAGAGGGCATTTCATACTTTTTGGATAACTTGGGATGCTGTATTTTCGGTTTGGCTGTGGTTACAAGGTGTGGTACCAGTTTTTGAGCGCACGAACTATACAGGAAACCGACGTAAGTGCTTCAATAGCCTTTAACATCCCACCTTTCCTAATGTTCATCTATCGCCCACCCAGGCTGTCTGTCGACTTACTGGTCCCCAAATATACCACTTCCCCCAAACCTATTTCCGTGTCCGGGCATGCCCCCAAATCCACCGCTGGCCCTGGACCCATCACCGCCCCCAGAATTACCACCGCCCCCAGTCTCACCCTCGGGGTTGCAATCCAGGACCCCGAGATACCTGCAGGTCCACCACATGAAAGGAATAAATTCTCCGCGGCCCCATCCCCATCTCTCCCCTCTACCACCAGGATGGCACACGAACCTCACGTCTTCCTTGGCATAGGTGCACAGAGGACAGAGCCAGGCACCACATTGCTCGTAGCACCACACCATCACAAACTCTTCGCCATGCAGACAGGACTTGCAAATGCGCAATCCGCACTCGCCGGCGCAGGATTGATACTCGGTGGCTTCGTAAATGTCGGCGTTCGGATCCGCATCGTAGTTTAGGCAGAAGGAGCAGAGGAGATCATCGCAACCGGAACATTTCTCTGTTATGCGTGTGCTGAGAATGACGCGTGGGTCGTGAATTAACTGGCGGAGGCGCAGAGATGAGGGTAAGGAGTTAGGCCCCGAATCGGGATCTTGTGTGGGGGGATGTGGAGGCTTTCCATGCCCCTTGAGCGAGCGGGTGGAACCCCAGGGCGTCGAGCGGGATGAACTTTCAGTATAACCGTGTGGCTTACACTCCCCGTCTAATTCGAGTTGACGGTCATATGTCATTGGTTCATCCTCGTCTTCATCTCCATACTGGTCGGAGCTATCTCCGGAGCTAGTCCCGTCGTCTACTTCGGAATCGGTGCCAGCATCAAAGTGGCTGGGTCGGACACCACTCGTTTCTAAGATCACTACATCCCAACCACCGAAATTCCCGGCACGCTCCAGCCGTGCGTGGTAAGTAACGCCATAGCTCTCGTCAAGGTCAAGAGCTCTGCCGAAGATGTTGGTAGAAATAGCTAGACCGTCGGGAGTGAGACATTCTTTGCACACTTTTTCATCGCAATCGGCGCAAGTGTCTGTGTGCTGATCCACACAGTTCTGACAGTAGGGGCCATGGACACTCTTGCTGCAAATCATTTGAAGGAATTCCTGATCCGGGGGTGCAATCGCTGTTGGAATGGGCGGCTGCGGTGGTGAGGTCCGGAAGAGACATGAGTTGCAGTAGAATCTAATAACATATGTGTAAGCTTTTAGCGATAACTGTTTGGACGGGGGTTGTTATACGCATTGCAAGAGACACAGGTCATATTAGTAGTGCATTCCAGACAAAGATTTCCAACGGAAATCCTGCCAACCCCAATGGAGTCTCCAGTTAGGATGCCCCCGATATTTCTCGCCACAGTGGTTCCCCGGTGTTCTTCTTCAGCAAGCTTGTCCTCCCACATCCCGCAATTTACACAAGCCCCCCCTCCATCCTCCCTCCTCTTCCCAACCTCCGCGACACAATGAGTGTGTAGCTTCATCTCTCCCCATGTGTCAGCAGTAGATGTAAAACGGCGCGGAAGCCCATGCAGAGAATCGGAAATAGTAACAACGAAAGCCGGATTGTGCGGCGTCTGAGTAGTATCCACAAATGCCGGTCTGTTGTATAAGAAACTGTAACACCTTCTCTCATTCATACAATAGCATATATCTAGTTCAATTCGCTTAAACCTAGCAACTGCTAGAAGAGCGATAAGAGGATGTGGATCGTTTAATGTAGAGTTTTGAGGAGGGTCCCAAAGGGCCGGTCGGGGATCGGATTTCAAGAAAGTCTCCCTTTGCAATCCGATAGCCTGACGATTTGCATGCAAGAAACTCCAGTAGCCAAGTGCACCAAGATTCTGTGGGGTTATCAGTGCCATTGTGTAGTCGTAATGGAGCTCGAATGGTATCAAGTTGGCTAGGAGGTTTGGCTTGGGCTTCCAGTCAGAGAGCACGGCGGGAAATTCCTGGGGAATTTTTGGATCATCTGGGTGTCGACGAAGCGGAGTCAATTGTTCTGGGTATTGGTCCCATTTGAAATCAGAAGTCGGAGTATTTCCTGACCCGTAAATCTAGGCGAAGGTTAGCTTATCTCCACTGCCTTAGGGGTATTGGGTAGAGTACGTTCAACCACCTGAGCGCAAACGGAGTCGACTTGTACATTGCTTCTAAGATCCATTCAGACCACATGTAGCACTCAACATGCCTGCACCATTTTGCGCTGACCCCACGCAAGGTCCCTTCCACGCTGGATAAGGCAAACTTCAAACCATCGGTACTAACACCGGTCCCATCGATGATCAATGTCGTCAAGCGTCTCCCAATAGGAAAGGTTTCAATCATCTTACATAGATGTCTACTCCTCAGGCGGCGGTAGTAATGATACCTTACCGACTTGTACTTCTCGCTAAATACCTGTTTAGGCGTAAGGCATGTGCCGTTGAGTGTGTCACTCATATATCGGCCAATCATCTCACTGGCCTCTCTAACATCGGTTGCCTTCCTCTCCCTCTGCGCCTGGAAATCAACCAATGCCCGTCTGAGGGGACTGGGGGTGCCTTCGGGAGCGTAATCGAAGGAATCGT
The DNA here is from genome assembly GCA_003313605.1 of Tuber umbilicatum. NCBI lineage: Eukaryota > Fungi > Ascomycota > Pezizomycetes > Pezizales > Tuberaceae > Tuber > Tuber umbilicatum. The sequence goes on along the minus strand of QLOI01000059.1, from coordinate 96,510 downwards.
TGTAGACCCACTTTACGGGATTGCATTCAGGCACAAAAGCCAAATTGCGAAAGAAGGGGGCCATATCAGCCAGAAAACTTTTCGTGGAATTCGAGACAAAGAACACCGACACCATTGACGGTGTTGAGAGCAGAGGGAGGAGGCTATAAAGGATTGTGTTATGGCGAAAAAGGTGTTCGAATGGAGCTTCTCCGGCTGGGTAGGTGAAGCCGTTGGGATTCTTATTGAGTACCAGGGGCTGGCGAGCATTGCGTGGTTCTTCCTCCGCAAGAAAATCTTCGATCCAGGATCCAGTACCAACAGGCATTTCGTCTTTTTGTAGTGATAGAAGTTATAGAGGGAGAAACTGTTATTACTTGGAATAACTATAAGGCCCTAGGTGGTAGGGGAAGTTTATATGGCACTGAAGGGGCGGAGTCGGTCTGGGGGAACACGGCTGGTAGGCAAGCTTCGCTGGTTCGTGTCATACCTCTCCAGCACGCCCGCCCACACGAACACTCGGCAGAACAGTCACCTCTACTAGCCCTATAGAAACCTAACTAAAATTAACTAAACCTTGGACGCACAATTGAGGGTATAGTAAAAAAACATAGCTACTTTTATGTCCCCACAGTAGAGAGAACAGGTGATTACCCATATGCGAACGAGATATAGAGCCAGAAATAAAATGGTTCTAGAGATACGCTATGCCGGACCAGAGGGGGTATCACCACTGGACCAAACACAGGTGCCGTCATACTCTCTCCCTCAACTCAGCCTGCAGCATCTGTCCTGTTACCCTCCACAATACAATTTCAAACATCACATGCTATAATATAAATCGACAATTCTGCTACAATATACTAAGAGGATCGGGGTGTTAGAAGAGTAAGGAAAATATCTGCTATCATATACAAATTAGTCAATCTGAGAGTACATGAAGAAATTATAACTATAAGGTGATTGTATCCCTGACAGGATATTAGTTCACTTAAATGTTTTTAAGATCCTTATAATATTTTTTACTACTTCAAATCGTATCTTTTTTAGCATATTATGTAACATGAGACTCATTCTATCTAGTATCAGGTGCTATTATTCCTTATATCACCAGTTAAAAATATGGCAAAGACTTGGATTTGGTCCAGGGGTGATATCCCTTCCGAAAACACATACCGTAACACATGCGCGCCAAAGCACTGATAGGTTACCGAGATGGTTCAGGGCAGCTGCTTCTATACCGAAAGCGGTACCTACCCCCCAGCAAAGGAATCCAACGGAGTCCCGGAGGAGGCTGCAACCAGAAGGTAGTCTTATAAAATAAAATAAAGGTAGTCGTTTAACCGAGTATATTGAAATACCGTCCGTCAAGGTCTTCATTTGCTAATCCAGCTTAAGAGGGGCTTTAAATCCAAAGTTCTTGAGCCCAATCGTGCAAACCAAGAATAACAAGGAACCCATACCGATTATATATATTGCTGAGCTTTTATTACTCAGGGCTACTAATATTCACTGCTTCTTAAATAGTAACCTTATTCTTTTTTTATTGCAAAATTCTTTTCCCGGCAACTGTTATAGCTTGGACTTTGAAACTCTAATCACAATGAGATTGATGTTCAAAATACCACTACTAAATACTTTTATTTCCGGAAATATACTATATTTTTATTTTGGCTTGTATTGATATGTTCTAAACGCAGCGTAGATTTCTGTATTTCTCATTTCCACTTCCCTCAACTGGTTTGAGGAAAACCAAAACCGGATACTCAGTATCATACATTTATCAATAAAATCCTATAGAACCCCCCCGATATGAAATTTAAATCCTTCTCATATACTTCTATAGTGTATCTGGATACTTTCTACTTATTTCGGTTTTTTTACCTGGTCTATTTTCCAGTGAGCCAGCTACCCTCTCAGGTTGGCAGGCCTTATTCTGCACATATTCACATACACTGTTTACTCCCTAATAACGAGCAATTATAGCGCAGCACGAGATGGCGGAAGGCTGGGGGGGGCTAGACTCGCTATTTGCGAGGATGTAGGTGAGCTCCAGCTAGATCTTCATCCAAAACAAATCCGAGAAGCTCACTCTATGCTCACCACCCCCAGCGTAGTGTCAGACGAAGGTTAACAAAGAGCAAAAAAGACGAATAATAAAAACAGTAGGCGCCATAAAGCCTACAATACAGACTAGGGCTATGAGTGGGAGGCTTAGACCAGAATCTCACGGCATAAAGAAATACTCATATCAACATTGAACTAGAATGCTTACCGAGTGATAAAATATGACTACTCTGGCTCTCTGCAAATAAACTATATCAGGAAACATTGTTTACTGCAGTTGCTGCATTTAAACCGATTACCCCACCCTCCCCGCCCATATGCCCCTGCACCTAGCAAGAGCACATGCGTTTGAATTTGGGATGTGGATAGTCCGGGGGGCACGCTAGTGTTAGACTGAACTAGGTGGTGGTGGCGATGGACTGGCTCAGTCGCGCTGCGATTCTGAGATGTAAAGACGTGTATTTCTACAAAATGTCGCTGGCTAACTGAGTGAGTAGGTGTGATAGAAATGCTTTACAAGCGGGTAACACTCTGGACCTGTCTGTCTACATCTCTGGGAGCCATATAATTGTAAGGTTAAAAATACTAGGCCTCTAGATGAGATCTTATAAAGAATCCCAACGCTCTGGCATCAGGGTAGACACAAATCAATTCCAAGGCATTAGCACATGATACTTTATGAATTGGCAAGTACAGCCCCACTTACAGTACAAACATAGGACACATTCTCCTACTAGAACAGAGAACCCCTCAGCGGAAGATCCACAATTTAAGCTCCACAAGATACCCTCTACTGGAAGTATGCTAAAATCGTGGAGATAATATAAGATAACCTACCGCTCTAATTATCCACAAAATCTGTTTTTGCTGTTGGTCAGTAACCTTTGCCAATTGCTGTCCCTGCCAAAGCAAAAAAAAAAAAAACGCAATAGGGTGTCTGTACCGCAACCCCGCAAAGATGTCTATCATAACCTAAAAGTAATCCGGGCGCGATTGATCCTCTGTTGGTGGACATAACCAACTTAGGGCTAGGTTCCACGAATTCAGGGGTCTGCTTTATCAGAGCCCAGAGCCTTGGCACACTAGTAGTTCCCAACCAACGTCAACCAAAGCATAAGTAGGTATCATCATACCCCCACTCTCAGCAATTCTTACACCAGCGCCGCAAGAAGCAATCATACCAGGCATGACATCGTGGTCCAACAAACCCATTTTTGAACCCGACTTCAAGTACTCTTCGCTCGATGAAGCTATAGCGACAGGAACCGTCAATATAAACGCTGGCGAATATTCGGCGACGCTACCAAGGGATTGGTGCATCGGTTTCGGTTTGTACCTCCCCCGAATCCAACTATCCTGCTATCGCTGATGGGGAAGATCAGTTCCGCATGGAGGATACTTAACGTCACTCCTGCTCCATGCAGGAACAAAGCACATGACCACCCATCCGAAGCTGTCAAAGCTAAACCAACCGCATCCAATCCATAGCGCCGTGACCTTTCTCTCCCGGTGCGCCCCCGGACCGGCAAAGCTCGTTGCAGCAGTTCTTAAGACCGGACGGCAATACACCTTCCTTCGGGTATCGCTCTATCAGGGCATCCTCCGCCTAGAAGCAAACATCGCATTCACACACATGGCTGAGCACCAGAATGGCCCCACACTAAGAACTTTGTCCCCTCCATCTCCACCACCCCGCTCCGACGGGCCGTGGGATACAACCGGGGGCGACCCTCTCCATGGCGTCCGCCCCGTCACCAAGAAGCTCCATTATAAAGCCACCCCTGGTAGCCACTTTGGAAGTGACAAGGAGAACTCCCCGAGCGTGCGCGAGCAATGGGTTAGGATGGCTGATGGATCGAAAATCTCGATCACCTCGTTGGGTTATCTTAGCGATATGTTTCTTGCGCTGCCGGAGAACTACGCCGAGACGAACAAGGCACATTGGTATCCAACGCTTGCTTTGTCGATTGAGGTGAAGAGGGCACCTGAAGGGGGTGGGTGGGATATGCTGTTCCGTAGGGTTGAGAGCAGGGTCATTGAGAATGGGAGGATGGATATCACGGTTGACATGTTTGATGAGCGGGGAAGAATTGTCGCGATTAGCCATCATGTCGCGATCATTTTGGATGCGGAGAGGAATTGGACGAGGGCTGCGGCGAAGCTTTAGATTCTGCTTCTCTTTCTCTATAATACTATAGATCAGACTTTAGTGTCGGCGGGTAGAGCTTAACATCAAGTTGAGTTGTTACTTATGCCGTGGAAGTTCATTCTTTTCATCCTAATAAAAAAAAGTATTGTATCATACATTACAAGGAGTTTTCAACCTAAATACCCGTCTTATAAAGATATTATAAAGGTTTTATTCTTTAACGAAAGCCATTAGCTACCTTCACAAATTCTGAAAATACGGACTAACTTATGGCAGGAGAGCCGTCTGAAAGGGGCTTGCTTCTCCGCTCCAATAGTATTGTGTAGAGGATCCCCTAAGTTATTGATTACAACGCGCTCCTTTATCAGCTATTCCAAAAGGGTGTCAAATCTGACTGGAGACACGAGTCTCTAGCGATGAGTCAACTGTCCCCGCCAAGCCAAAGCCGAATGACATCACGCCTCAGTACCGGTACAAAACACGTCTCCCCCCGCAATCCTCCAGATTCTCCCAAACGCCCCGCGCGAAGTCGCGCCACCACAATACAGTACAAACTATGTGCGGAAGGTATGATAAAACGCCCTGCCTCTCTTCTCCTTTACATGGCACATTTCTCACGCTCCACTTTACAGATACGCCGTCGGTAATGGACCCGGTCACGTTCGCGTAGAACTTCAGCGCCAAAGATTACCAGTGGACCAGGCGCCGCCGGAGGAGGGTGGCGATATCCGCAGGCATTTCAACGTTGCGCCGGGGAATTACCAGTTGGTGTATCGGGCACTTCCAGGCAATCCAGGAAATGCGCCAGAGGAAGCGCCGAGAGATGCTGCGCTTGGGGAGCCCGGGATGGTGTATGCTCTTGAGTATATGAAATGGGGTTTGTTCACACTCGGGAAAGGCAGCCTTGCCGAGTAAGGTAGCTCACCATACGGGGGAGGATAGGTTTAATACCGTCGTGGAGTACCTCACCGCCGAATTATCCGGGTCTGTTGAAAATGATAAATTGTCGCTCCGACAGCCTCGCCGAGAAGAAACCGCTTTGGAGCATGAGGAACAATAAACGATGTATTGTCGTGGCATTGGGGTTTTATGAATGGCTACACAAAGGGAAGGAGAAGATTCCGCATTTTATCAAGAGGAAGGATGGGGAGATGATGCTTTTCGCGGGGTTGTGGGATTGCGTGCAGTATGAAGGTATGCACGCGGCTCGGCTCAAAGTCACCGAAAGAACGGTACTAATGCCCGTGTATAGGAAGTCAAGAGAAGTTATATACATATACGATCATCACTACCGAAGCCAACGAACAACTATCATTCTTGCATGAGCGCATGCCGGTTATACTAGAACCATGTCCGCCTCCTTTCCCTCGCATCTCGCCTACATAGCTAACTGAGTGGCAATAGCCGAAGTCATGCCTTGGCTGTCCCCAAAAACCAAATCCTGGAATCCAACCCTCCAGTCCCTCCTAAAACCCTATCAAGGCGCTCTAGAAACCTACCCGGTTTCCAAAGACGTTGGAAAGGTCGCCCTTGATTCTCCTAGCTTCATCATCCCCGTGGACTCAGCAGAGAACAAGTCCAACATCAAAAACTTCTTCACACCAAAAAAGGGCAAATCCGAGGCTAAGTCGAAAAAGGAAGAGCTGAAAGAAGATGGCAGCGATGACGTCGAAATCACCGGAAGCTCCCCTGTGAAACAGGAAACATCCGAGGACCCCCAGCCCGAAAGCTCGGCTCGGAAACCAGGGACATTGAGGAAACCGACGAAAAACTTCCTCACGACGCCTAAGACACCTTCCTCGAGCCGAAGATTCAAAAAGGAAGAAAAGGACGCCCCCGGAGCGGTTTCGGTTCCTCGCATTCCCTTCAAAACGGAATCTCCCTCATCTTCGCGATCCCGGCCCCCATTTTATCCTGCAGAAAGCTCCTCCGCGAAAAGAGAAAGGTCGAGAGGAAATGGCGATGAAGAGCTTGCCAGAAAACTAGCAAGACTGGATAGACCAGAGGAAGAAGGCGACGAGGAATTGGCTAGGAAGCTAGAGATGGAAGAGCGGCTCTTGTCCAGTCCGTTGGGTCCGAGGACTAGGAGCTCCACCGCGAATACGCCGAAGATCGCGAAGACTGTGACGAAGAAGAAAGCCACACCGGCAAAAGGGAAGGGAAGGGATATGGGAAGTCAGAAGATTACGAGCTTTTTTGGGAAGTAGTAGTGCCTTTATTGGACTATTCTGGGAGTGGTTACTTCCGAAGCACATATATGTTGGAATCCGGCCGAGTATTCTTTTTCGTACTAACATCGTTCATCTGATTGTCCGGATGAGTGCCACATTATTATTATTTCGGTGTTTGTGTTTTGCTTTTTTGCTTTTTTAATAGGGTATTCTGTGTGTTGCGCGTAGTATCATATCTATTATCAGATTTTCTTCCCTTTACATGCGGTAACTCTGGGGTTTACATGCCTGGTAGCCCGTCAAGTTGTCGCAGGCGATCTCGCGAGTGAGCCGGTGAAGTAACCTAAGTTAAGCTATTATGATAATTATCATCCAATCGCAGCCTCCCCTTCAGAGCACGGTATGCCTGGACCACCACTTAAATATGCAACCTAGATCTCGATTCTACAACAAATTGCGTCCGCCCATCCAAGACCCCTTCGGCAGCCAATCTCGAATACTTCAGATCCTATATAAAGCCCATCCGAGTCACCATCCAAGTCCCCACCCTTATCCCGGAGCAACAATTTACAATCCGAGTGATTATCAATGACGAACCGTACAAAAACCTGCCCCCTCCACGAAAAAAAAGAAATATGGCACAAGCAGGATATCATACTCTTGTCATAATCACCGCTCGCCCGCCACGGCCAAGTCCGCCAGTACAAAAACAGCGCAACCGCACCAGCCTACCCGTACCCCGTCAATTATCCATGCACGCACACAATATCCACGCAACCCCCGCAACCCCCTCGCCCCCAGCGAACGATCCCTCCGCCGGCGCCCGCACTCAACAAATGCCCGGCCAACCTCATTGGCCACCGGAGCAATCGCTTAAGCGGGTTCATGCTGGATCACTCGTTGTAGATGAGGGGGGGAAGTGGGGGTTTTTGAATGGTGTCATACTTGTGCAACCAAGTTAAAGTTGGAGATCTAAGGTGTCGTAGCAATTCCCGCACAAAGTGGTCAACTCCGGCTTGCTGCCCAAGCGGTTCGGGGCTTCGGTGGAGGATGGGAAGGGAAGGTGTGGCTTGGAGTGATTGGGGATCCCAGGGATTCGCTGTGGGAGGGGAGTATCGGTTGGGTTTTGTTGGCTGAACTTGGATTGCCGAGTAGTTGCAAGGGATGGAGGTGTGGGGGCGGGTGTGCGGGTTGGCGGGACAGTTGCGGGGTGGCGAGGGGTTGTTGGTTTTGCGTTGGTCAGGGGGTATTGTAAGCTAAGTATGATAGACGAATGTTTGTGCGGTACTATGCGGCCCCCTGTCCCGTCCGGACAAACCAATTATCAAGGCCGCGCATGGATTACATTACGTGTGATAGGCCAAGTTGAAAATCAAAGGCCAATTGTGTGGCTAGAACCCTGGTTCTCCTTACAAACCGTGCAACCCCCCCATTTTCATTCGTATTGGCCTACCAACCATGACACCGCCGGATCCCCGCATGCCTCTTCCGCCAGTCCCATAAAAGCACCAGAAGCCTATCATACCCCGTCAAGAAATCTCTCACCCCACAGTGCCACTATTCCACCCTCAGATCCAGGCCTCAGCCCTACCCCAGTCCCAACTTCCCTCAGGGCGGGTAGTCACGAAACATCACTCGAAAATTATCCCCGAATTCTTGGGGGCCGAAAAGTCAGCCGGGTTCCGCTGGAGAGCTGGTACGCCTATCCGATGAAGTTCTAGACCTATACCTTATACCCGCCGTGATGGTTATCGGCAAAGTATTTAGTAAAGGGCCGTAGAAGGTATAACCAGTGCTCCACCTTATCGTCTTCATAAGATATCAAAAAGAAAATAGACTCCAGTGCGACAATAGTTATGTACTATGTCGTTATACTGACGAAATATTCAAAAAAGTTAGCCCATGGAGCTCCTCCGATAGCTGTTCAATTAATTTCACCGCTCCCATCACACCAATTCGAAACCCAACTGTAAACAAACAAATCTTAGTACGGACTGCTTGTGCGTACAGTACACGCATGAGCTCGGAGAATAAAATAAATCGGTTGGCACTTGGTGAACCTTGCCGGGGGAACATTCTGGAAAATGTCATGTCAGGGCCGTGGCTGTGGGGGGTAATAATGGGATCACCAATAGTTCGCCATGGCATACCGCTCTACGGTCGATATGCCCTCAGCGACTCAAGAACACAGTGACAGGGGGAATAAAGTACTCACCGTATCAAAAAAAACAGTGTGACAACAGGATTATCTTTGATAGGAAAATTCAGTCGCAGCCTGCCGGAGATAAGCATCGGCATTCCCCACACAGTACGAGTACCCGTCCTCGGGTACTGTACGAGTACAGTGCCGGTATCTCTTCATCACCCCTCATGAGGGGTTGACTTGAGCTTTCACATGCCGTAAGTTTACTGTAAAGCGTGGCAAACTCTCGAGACAGAATTCCCCCCCTAAAGCCATCTTTGAAGATAACCCGCACATTGTACCACGCACATTACAGTGAGGCACTTGTGCAGGGAAAATTAAATCTTTTCTTTTTTTCTTTTTCTCAGTGATGGAGCGAGAAAGGAAAAAGAGAAAAGCTTTTTTCCTCCCGGCAAGGACAACGGTGCAAAAATAACTCTCGCGCGGTCCTGGGGAAGGGACGGAAAATCAGTGCGGGTGACATGTTGTCGCGTTCGCTTGCCACTTGAAGCCTCCAGGGTTCCCGGTGTTTCATTTTTCCTGGTTCCCGGGGTCGTGGGGGTGCATGTTTACCGGTACGGTAGCCTGGTAGCTTCCACATCACTCGAGTACAGTACATACTGTACCAAATCACTATGCCTACAAGTACATACCAGTACCGCATAGCATGAAAGACACAAGAGAATCTAGACGGTTAAAAATTGGGTACGAGTAATTGTGGATATGTGCCTTGCCTCCACGAAGGAGGTTCACGGTGATGTACAGTACGACAACTTATCGTTATATGGCGGTGCCCTAGTTTGACGCACACTGTAGTGTGTTGCGGAGCGGAGGAAATATAGGTAGATAGATACTCGTACCGTGCAGCAAGTACTGGTGCTCGGGCGTCAAAGCAAACGAGGCATTGATTTCACAAACAAAACTCCTGGTTTGCTGCGGTAGGGTGATCTAGGCTTGCATACTGTAGACAGCCAAGCCCCAGATACGCAGACGTTCAAAACAACGGGTACTGTACCGTGAGCGCTACTCTTCCTGTGATCGTTCTTTGGGATGGCAGGCGAGAGGGCGCGTGACTAGAGGGGAATGTTTCTACCCATCCGAACTTGATGGCTGTTCGTTTGCATTTTTGGAAATACGATCCAGTAATTGACAGCCTTCCCGCCTCACGCAGGAATGGAGCGAGATTAATCCCGCAGGGTGCAGTAAAGTGTAGAGTGCGTCGAGTGCTGTTTGGGTAAGGAAGCAGTGAAGAGCTGTGAAAGGTAGGGCTACGATTAGAGGACCGGTACCGTACTATGCCGCCACAATAGGGTACCACGCGTAGAATGGGAAGACGGGCGGTTCCGATGGGGTGTAAAAAAAAAAACTCTTCTCCTCCTCATGTTTGTGTAATTCGTGGGGCCCAAACGACACGCAATTTGTGTGGTCATGGCGCGACTGAATCGGGGTACCGGCATCCAAGAAGGGATTTTCGTATAGGAGGGAGGGCGGAGAGGAGGATACTGGTGCTTGTGGAGACGGGGAAAGAGCTCGAGTGTGAACTTTTATCAGCATATCGATATGGTGTCGGTAGGGTTGTAGCAGTAGCTGTATGTGGGGAAAAATGGTGAATTTTCACGTGATATGCAGGATATGATACATCATGGTGCCTGTCAGCTGTCGAAGTAATCATGCATAAACTTAGTTGAGGCATGGCAAGCTCGTTGCGGTGGGGAAAGGGACAAGCGGGGGAAGACAAGTGGACAGATTTGCGAAGCGAAAGTATAGGGCAAGGTGAGCTAGAGAGAAAATTGATAAAGTTTAGCTCTCATCGCTTAGCCTATCATTGAAGGTTGTACCAGTATCATACAGCAGTCCTGCCGCTCGAGCAAGCATGCATGTCGGATGCGGGCGGTGGCCGAAGCTGGAGGTGGAGGAGTTACCGGCACTGTAGTCCATTAGGAGGAGCGGTCGAATACCGACGTCCTACGAGTACAGTACAGTAGACTACATGTAAGGACTTCTAGATGATGGGGGAGGGTCTTTTCTTCTTTCTTTCCCTCAAGTCGGGATCTGACCCCCCACACCAATACTTGTGCTCTGCCGAATATGTCTTAGATTTACCCAAATGTACGGTGATCCAGCGGTGCTTGCTTGCATCCCGTGCAGGGTAGCTGTCAGTCTGTTCTTCCACCGCACTCGAGTATATCGTTCCATAGCATCATTTTCAACCCCGTACAGGACCGTCACTCTACCCGCATTGTAGGAATCTACCCATAAACACAACCCTCGAATTAGCAACAGTAATAATCGCAACTAGCACAGTAGCTTAGGAGAATTGCTCCTTTCTCCTCCTCCTAGCCTTGGCTCTTCACGCCTTCTCTTGTCCTTCCTTTCCGCATGGACACCTGCCTTGGCCCATCAAGCGAGTCAGGAGAGGCGAGGCGGCAGGAGTAACACCAACTAAGCAGAAACGAGGTCCACCACCGAGATAACGGACAACGAACAGAACAGTAAACTAATTGAATTAACCACTGTGCTTCCGTTGTTACGCGTATTGATGTTGCTCATGTCTACGGTTGATATAGTCTATGTCCCTCTCTTCCTTCCTCTGGCCTTGTTGTCGTTTTCGTGTCATCATCGCTCGTAGACCCATACTGGTTGCCTCGTCGACTCCCCCCGTCCCATCTCTCCTTCTCCTTCCCCATCTCTTCTCCCTCATCGCAACCTTTTTTCCTTTTTCCCTTTCTTACTCGGCTGCTGGTTCTGCGTCCGCGTCTGTCCCTCGTTCAAGGTACGTGTTGTCCGCCTCTCTCACCTTCAATTCCGCCCGCCTGCTTTACAGTGCCTTGCATGTAATATCGTTCCTACTACTTTCTACCGTATACATTCAGCCGTCACTTCCTTCCATCACCCCTCAAATTCTTGATTGACTTCTCTCTCCTTACGCCACTCAACTTCCCGTTTTGTGTGATCAACCCGTTATCGGTGTTGCTGTTTTGCCTAACTTTACTTCAATTGCTCGTGATATAGAGTATTGCTCCTCGGAATCCGAGAACGTACTGCGTCCTTCCGATACCCTCTTCTCTGGGAAATTTAAGAAAAAATCTCCCCTATCTTGTGCTGTCTGTTGTACCGTTTTGAGCGACTGGGAGTTGAATTCCTCCGTCGTTCATAGATTTATCACCACCACCGATCCACCGCTACCCTATCGACGTGCTCCGGGAAAGAATTGTTATCCTGCTTATCTGGCACCACACGCTCTGGTTGCTCATTGGAAAACGGGAAAACACAGCAGTAATAATCCGCAAAGTCGAGCAGAGACGGCTCTTTCATACCGGATAGCCCCTCTTTGTGTCGCTCGAAGTTTCAAACCGTCGGGATTGCGACAGCGGCTCCTTTTTTTTTTTTCCACCCCTCTTCAACCGTGCCTGTCGGATAAGGGCCGATAAAACCTGCGGAAGAATTAGGATTTTCCCCTATCCCCCTCTGCCGACGTTTCACAGGGTAACATTAGGATTTCTTTTCTCTTCCCTTTCTTTTCTTTTCCTCTCTTGACTAGTTTGTTAGAGGGAGAACCTGTATCCACCCTCCTCTCGACCTCTCCTACGAGTACATCCTTCATTCTTCTACCTTTTTTTTTTTTCATTGGATCTGGAACCCGATCAGGCTTCCATCACCCCATTTTTTCCCGCTGGTGCTTTCTTTCCGCAAGGGGAACAACAGTCAAAAAAAGCAAGTGTAGAGCCCCCCCACAGTTCACTTGCCCTTGGCTCCGTTTGCAAGGCCGACAAAGCTAGACCCTTTCGTTGCCTGGTTCCTTGTTGCATTCCTTCTTCCTCCCCGGACGATTGAGCATCTCTCCCTACCTACAAACGGTCATCTGCCCCCACAAGGAAACTCTGACGAGAAACTGCGACACACCCTTTTCCGACCAGCGTGTGCCTAATTGAGAAGGCGTTCTGGGTGGTTGGACAGGTAGGTTCGCCCTGAATACTTTTTTGAAAAAATTTGCGCCTCAAGATCTCGACAAACTACTTTCGTCATAGCGATTACACCGCTGCTTGAATCCTTTTTTACATTTTTCAAAATACTCCACATTTTAGTTTTGGTTCTGACGTGTGGTGTGGTTGGCAGAAATATTTTTCTGTTCGCATCCCGGCAGGTCCCATTTGTTACACACAAACCCTGCCTTCTACCCCGGATTTGCTTTGGCTTATTACCAGAGCTCCTCCCACCCGGTTTTGGTAGGCGGCTGGCTGAAAGGTTCTACGGAGTTTAAACTTCAGCTCCGGGCTTTTCGGACCAGAGAAGAACAACAAAAAATTTGCAAACCGATCACACGAACACTCAAATAAACATTCACTTCGTATCCGATCTGCGACATACAAACGCATAATCAGTTGCGATGTCTCTAAATCCACTACAAAACGCTGTTCCGAAGCAACAGATTCCGAAAGAGGCACCTTCCTACTTTTCTCCATTTTTCCCACAAGCTCCGAAAGCTACTGAAGATATTTCCATTTGGAAACCTCCTCCAACAGCTGGTGAGCCGTTCTTTCGATCAAAGGCGCCGAAGAACCAGCCCAGCACACCCCGCCAGATCCCTACCGTCGGCGCTACTTCCGTCTATCCCCCTAAACAGAATGGTTTTCCTAGGAGCAAAAATGGTAGCATTGACGATGGAAGAGCACAGCTGTATCAGCCCAAGACGAATAACAGCTTGGATGAGATTATGTGGTTGGGGTCTGTTTCGGGGTTCCCCGTACCAGCTCCTCCACCACTGAGGGTCGAGCCAACCATTCGGACTAAGCTTGCTAGGAAGCCAGAGGCCAAACCGAGCGCAGCTTGCTTGGGTGCCAATAACTATATTATGCCGGGGGATCTTCCGTCCAAGGATACAAGGACAGAGGAACAGAAGAAGGCGGATGAGGAGGCAGATAAGAAAAGGAAAGAGGACGAAGAAGCCAGGAGAAAGAGATTGGCAGCGCACTCTAAGAAGGCCGGTGAAGTTAAAGGCAAACAGGGCGAACCACGAGTTAGATTGTCTGGTCGAAGAGGGAAGGTGTTTTTGCCTCTTCCTTTACCACAGGAAACGGCCGAGAGGAGCAATCGTCCAAATGTCAACCACAGACCCAACCTTCCAGAGAATAATACCAGTTACGCACCCTCTAACCCATTCCTTCCTCAGCCAATCGAGACTACTCGCAGAAGCAATAGGCATCCCAAACCGAAAGTGGAGGGTGACGAGAGTGTTTGGATGGGACTTCCTCAGCCAATCGAAACTGTGAGAAGGAGTAATAGGAAGGGCCCTCTGGGGGGTAGAGGAAGCGGGGAGAGTTTGGACAGCAAGGGTGGGAAGGATGATACCAAGCCTGTCTCTGCAGACGTGTTGCCGGAGCCGATAGAATCTTCGCGGAGGTCTCATCGCCCCCAAAAGTCGCAGGAGCCGGCTTTACCTCAACCGGAAGAAACTACTAGGAGATCTAACCGGCCAACGGCAGCTCCTGTACTAAGAGCCGAACAGGATCCGCCAACCCCGACAACCTCTTTCTTTGGGCCTGGTATTGTCCCTCAGCCTTACGAGACCACAAAACGCTCTCACAGGCCTATCGCGGCACGGCCCTTGATTCCTCAACCTATTGAGACTTCTCGGCGATCAAATCGCGTTCGGCTACCTCAGCCGGAAATGCACTTGGTCGAGACTCAAGATACCCCGCAACCTGTAGCACTTTCCAGTCATAGTGGTCACCACTACTTGCGGAGAAGTAGTACCACTAAGCCCAACACCCCAGGCTTGTACCCTACATCAAGTGCTTTTGTGAGGGACCGGGAGAGGGAGAGGCGCCCTATGGGAAAGGGTTGGGCTCGTCCTAATGATCATGTTTCGCATCTTCACGAGCCTGTCGATTCGGTACCTCCAAGCCCTGTTGGTAGCCCGGAACAGTCTAGATGCCCCAGTCTTAGCACTTCACCTACTTCATCTGCAACTAGTTCTACATGGGAAGTTTCCAATAAGCCGAACAAAACTGTGGGAGCCAAGGCTGTCGGGCGGGGTTCCGGGGAGTACGGATTTGGCCCATATATTCTTGGCTCGGAGAAAGATACCCGAAAAGAGGGGGCTATCGGGGGTGCAGGGGTCAAGCGCGAACATGCAAAAGAGGAGGTAGGATACTCCTTTCCGGTTGTTACCGAGGATAAGGGTCGTGAGGACAAGAAGCCCAAAGTTGCAACGGACGGTAGCGGGATTAGAAGCGAGAGATCCGAAACTGTCCGTCCTGAGTTTACCTCTGCAATCACGGATGGCGTATTGGAGATCAAACATCCCCAACCGAGGCAGGCTTCCGACGAAAAGGTCGCAGATGACTATCCCATCTGTCACTCTCCCGTACATGGAAAGTTCACGGTTCCATGGGAAAAGGAGGAGGAACAGACCGAGGAGCGCGGTGGATTCGACAGCTCTCGCATTCCAGCCGACGAACTTGATGGTCCCCCACCCCTTAATATCGGTACTGCGAACGTGAATGCGCAACTTCCAACTCCGCCGGACTCCCTTCCATCATCCGTGTCGAGCAAGCAATTCCTTGGGGGTCCAAGAACAACACCCTCTCGCGTGATTTACACTCCCATGGCTCCCTCTCCCGGATACACCGTTGCATCTCTCCCCCCTCGACGAAAAGACGATAACGACGTCGAAGTCACGGAGGAGTTTGTCAACGCTGTGATGGTATACTTGAGCCTGAACTACGAATCTATCGCAGCAAAGTACGACACGGAGCTTGCACTCTATACCGGTTTACCGGAAGTCCAGGTCAAGGCGGACAGGAAAAGTGTTGTGAGGAAATACATTGAACGTTGGATTTCTGAGAATCCGGAAATGGCATCCGGTGAGGGCAGGAAGGGTGGCTTCTGGTAACCTAATCTTCTCGAGAAGGAAAAAACAAAGGTTTCCTTTTATTTTTTCTACTTGGCTGGGGGAGGGACTTTCTGTGTTTCACGTTTCATCTTGTGCTCTTTCTTTTCATAACTCCTAAACTCCATTACTGCCCTTTTAGCAGAATTACATTACATTACATGGTCCGGTGCGGGGTATATGTTTAGTGTCTTGTTTCCTATGGTTTTTTTCTCCTCTCTTCTCTTATTTTCTTCCTGGCTTTTAAACATTCTTCAGGTTTGGGGTTCTCTTTCCTTTCTTCCGTATAGTACGGGCATTTATTCATTGTCTTTTTCCTAAAAAAAAAAAGGCTCATTAAATTTTACTGTGAGCGATGTACTTTTCTTGTCTCCTTCCTCCTTGTTGTTGCCCTGTGCCTAGTTGCTGCATCGCATACATTACATAAAAGAACTCAAAAAAAACTCCAAACCATCTAATATCTTTTTGCCCGTCCCGCCCTCCTCCCGTTCTTCTGTTTCCTTTTTTTCCCATACTTCCCTGTAAACGGAGCAAGTGTGGCGGGATATTGACATATTCGAGTATCATGCTTATATACTCGGGTGGGGGGGTCAATCTGTGAACCCCGTCGCATTGGCCGAACTGCAAGGAATACCCCTTCTGGCGAATAAAAAATCGCGAAGTGTTCACGGAATTCCTCCGCCTTGCAATCAATAGGCTTATCTGCACACCGGAAACAACCATTCATTGGGAATGCTCACGGACTGACCCTTGTATCCAAATACTACTTACCACCTATCGCCGCTGGGTCGAGTTGTATTGGTTTGGTGCGTGTTTTTAGATGCCGATTGTCGAGTTATGTGCTGTGCCGCACTACAGATTGCGGATTAACCTGGGCTTTGTGGATAGTCTACCGTGTGATAATTATGATATATGATACGATAAGGTAGATTAGACACCCGGATACTCCCCATCACCCTGGCGGCCAAACCCGGAAAAGAAACTTTCCAGTGGTTTACCGATAATACTTGGATGATTTGTGGCAACTGGGCCGACCACTGCTCGTCTCATAGAAAACCCACCAATCAGCATCTATCCGGAGGGGGTTTTTTTCTCTCTTTCTTTTCGTGCTTATGAAGGGTTGTGCATGTGGAGGTAAGGGGTGTATCATACTCGAGTACGCAGTGTGGGGTAGTCGGTGGGGATAGGGAGATCTACAGGTGGCGCTAGATTTGGATCCGGAGTCGGAAAAAATCAACATGTGTCAGGTCATGGGGCATCACTCATGTTGTGCCGGGTGTGGTTGACAGAACGGACTGGGAAATCGAGATCAGAGGCGGTGGGGCTTGAGTTCGCTGTGAGGGTTTCTGTGGGTGTTCTTCGGTCGGCACCAGCGTGCTACCTGAACGGACCGGTGCAATTACCAAGAGTTTTCAAACGGCGGTCTATTGGCTGAGCTCATATGAGCCGTGCTGGTGTTTGGGAGTGGATGGGTGGGTGGTATGTGGATTGAGGAGTTGATGGGGGGTTTTTTTAGATGAGGATCGATGGAAGTTGTATCATTAGGGGTCACTCGCAGATTGGGCAATGCTATGTCTATGCTTTTGTTGAGATTTACCTAAGGCTACGCTATTTGAAAACCCGCGAAGCGAGAAGAAGAAAAATATGATACCCAAACTCCGAAGCTGATGCATGCAGTGTATTATGATGCGTTTAGTAAAGAGAGAGTGAAAGCGAAGATGGGGGATCTCCAACGCCAAACCCCACTAATATACCCCCCCGCCCTTCCTCCTCACAGCCCTAACCAACAATTCCTCAATCCTCTCCCTCCCCTGAACCCTATCCTGCCGCGTATGCCGGGCCATGACCCCAATATAATTCTGCGCGGAGACGTCAGCGCCACGGTCAAGCAGTAAAGCGACCATATCCCGAAAGCCATGGCGAACAGCTCTATGCAGCGGGGTCTCCCCCTCCATATCCCTCTCCTCAACAAACCCGTCTGCACCGCTCGCCAGGAGCGATTCCAGAATGCGCCCACTCCCGCTGACGGCAGCGAGGTGCAGGACGGTCATATCGTAGTACCCGCGGAGATCAACCCTGGCTCCGCGACTCAGGAGTAGCTCGACCGTCGCCTCGGCGCCAGCGTCGACGGCTTTGTGTAGGGCGGTCTCGTTCCAGTAGAAGCTCTGAGCGTTGACGTTGGCCCCACGGTCGAGCAGCGCTTCTGCGATCTTGGCGTGAGCTATGGCGAGGTGCAGGGGCGTGTCGCCGTGGATGTCCGGGGTGGAGACGTCGGCGCCGGCGGAGAGGAGGAGGTTCACTGTGCTCTCGTGACCGTTGTGGCACGCCTCGTGCAGCGGGGTGCGCAGTTTGTTGCCGGCTTGGAGGTTCACGTCCGTGCCTTTCTCCAGGAGCATCTTGACGAGCGGGTCCTGGCCTCTCGCGGCGGCCCAGAGGAGGACGGTCTTGTCTCGCAGGGCGTGCTTGTGCAGGAGGGGTGTGAAGAGGGTCGCTAGGTCGCTGTTGGTCTCTAGGAGGCGTTTCAGATCCCTGGGGTTTAGGTCTTCCGCTACCAGCAAGAGAAGTTCGTTCGGGAAGTTGAGGAGGGACATTTGGTTATAATATGAAATTCTACTGCGAGATGAAAGGATGAAGAGGGTTCCCTGCGGGGAAAAGGGGAGTGCTGGGAAATCGAAGAGGGAGCTCAATGCCTGTTCTTTAGTATCACAAACCCTGCAGCGTGGCGATATGAATTGTTCTATGCCACTTGAGCAGAAAACGTGTCAAGGCCCCCGGCCCCCCCCCCCACTACCGCCAACCCCCCTAAACCAGCATTCATGCAAAGCATATTCACATTTCCCGTGGGAAATAGGAAGGAAGGCAAAGAAGAGGAAAAGGCCTTCCATAAGTTTTCTCCGAAAGGACCCCACATTCTAAAGATTACTCGGACCCGCGGTCCCGTACCTCCCATCAACGATTGACCCCACCAGGACCCTTTTTCTCCTGCAGGGGGTGTATCACCTTCACGTTCTCCGCGGGGCAAAAACCGTGGGTGTCCCCTACATATACCTTCCTTCCTCGCAGTAGCAACGGCAAGCCCGTGCCAGCGGGGTCCGAATGGTTCGGGAACGGGTAGCTCCGCATTTCGAGGATTGGCATGCTATTCAGAGAGTAGTACCGTCAACTTGCCGTATGCGCCCGGGGGGCCAATGCGGGGGCGAGACCATCAATTCTGTTAGCTTTGAGTGTCTACTTCTCCATTGGATCCTTTATATACCGCTGCTCGTGGACGGGGATCACGTTGCGTCACTCGGGGACTGCAGGCAGTGTTGCCTGTATGGCAGGGAGATAGAGGCCAGAACACGCCTGGACTGGAGGTTTTTTAATCCGGGGGAGAGTTCCGTTAAAGAAAACTATGGGGAAAGGGAAACAATAGACTACCTTGGGACACAGCTTTTCGAATTTTCCCGGACAGGTGGGATGGAGCAGTGATCAATGCTTTACTTTTGCCGTGCTGCGGCACCTACCGCGGGAGCGCTCTTGTAGGGGAAACTATTGCAATATGCCTCAATCACCTCAAGTGCCCCTCACTTTCCGTATACAGCAGACAAAAGTCGGCAGGAATGCATTGTGTAATCCCAGACACCCAGATATTACCCAAGTTCCCTCGGACACCGCCACAGCAAAACTCTTGCATCAGAGAACCCCCGCTTCTGGTGTATTCTGGCCTGTGTCTCCTTGCTAAGCAGTTAATCCCGTATTACGAGGTTCTAGCTGTTGCTTCTCGAATGTATGATATGATACAATTAGATCCAGCACAGTGCCTTACCGTAATCTTACCGGACGTCGGTAGCCGGGCCAATACGGGAACACACTTTGGATCTCGACGGAGACGGAAGAGTGGGAGGGGAGGACTCACACATGGCGCATATAGGAGGAAAAGAGGGAAAGCCAGTTTGGATCCCTAACCGTACAATTCACGCCAGGCATTGGGGACAAAAATATTGTGGATTTCCACTTTGCTTTTCCTGGGCATCGTCCTCCTGCACGAGGTCCTCGTATGCTGCTGCTAAAGCCTTGTATTTAAGTCCTTTGTCGAACTATCCTCAAATATCCGTGGGCTGGTCCGGAACCTATTCGTCATTGGGAGAGTTGATTTATTGGCCCTTCTTGCTAAGTTTTTATGAACTCCTATTGCGAAGGACAGCAGTTCCCAGCATCAGACCCCACAGAGCCGGATGCCATTTTCCGGTATTGTAGGTACGCATTTGATTACCTGCAATACTGTAACTTTCTATATTATCCGAACACTGCCCGGGCCGGCCGCAGGCGTTGGTGGGCTTGGGAACCAGAGGGGGATAGGGGGGTTGGTATAGTGCGTTCTCGGTAATCGCGGGACGGATGCGGGGAATGGGGAATCCCCGACGTCTTCCCCTTAGTTTCTGATCAACGAGTGATCTTGTGTGAGGAGGGGAAGTACCTGACCCAGACAAGGGTTGACTTATGCCTGTTTCCCCCGGGAATGAGCTCCGCTGATACGGTTGGGTTCCCCACGTTTGAGTTGTGGTCGTTGGGTATCTGGTATGTTCATCTTCCGGTCGTGTCCTGATTTGCTTGTCGTGCCCTTGATTCTTTTCGATGGATCGGTAGAATGAGCTTTATATGCACTGTAAGATATTGGACAATTCCAAGAGGTATTGCTTGGGAATGCCAGAGTATGGAAACTACGGCCTTGGCAGTGTTGGCTTTGCAGTTGTGCTTCTTATTCGAACCTACGATGGCTCTTTCGTTCTTCTCCACGAAGATGCAGAGATTGTACGCTTGGTCAAATGATTGTATTCGGGGAGTTGTTGAGTTTAGGATATTCTTTGTGCTAAGTTTAGGAATGCCCGGTTGGAGAAATTATTTGTGGTGGAGGGGGCGGCTAATGTTGTAAGTTGAGAGCACGTGATCAATTACCTACGAATAGAGACAAACCAATGGATGAATGATTAAAAAGCAGGCCATTTTCATTGAAGTTTCCTATTAAACGCGCTTACGCACCTCAATCCCTAATATTTTTTTAAAAAAACCGCCAGCTCGTCGAGAAGGGAATAAAGTGAAAAAAAGAAGAAAAAGGCTACAATTAAGGGGGCTCGAGAGCGAAAGAGAGGAAACGAGAATAGGGAGCCAAAGTACATTTCGTGTCCGCCTTTCCCTCACTGCAAATGCACCATCAGGCTTAGACAGGACGAGCCAAAAAGACTCTAGTATCAAGAACCTCAATGCACAACCCTCCATTTCCACCGGCGTTCAAGATACTAATGCTTGAAGGAATCTTTGCTGTCTGCGCCGTCTCAAACACTATCTTTCCTTTAGGAGGGCACCTGAAGGAGTTTAAATTTTGGATACCCAGCTGGGGAGTGAAGGCTTTAATTGTGCTCCCAAACCCATTGCCGTACAGGAACTTGAACGTGTCCTTGTCGAAGCCGACGGGCGACTTATCCGAGATCGCGGCACCCACGACCTCATCCCTAGGCGGCTTGGTGTTCCACGTGGTGTTGAGGCTGACGTCCCTGCCTTTGTCCTTCAAGCTCCAGACGGAGTAGACCGTGTCTGGGGGGACCTGGTCGCCGCCGTTGGTGATGATGTGGAAGGAGCAGTTCCTGTCCTCGAACCCGGATGGGAAATCGAAGGCGGTGAGGGTCACCTCCTCCGACCCATCTGGGGTGTTGATGCCGACGCGGAAGATGTTGGATGGTTGCGAGGGGACTTGGTCCGGTTTGGCGTCGGTCAGGACGAGGTTCAGTCCTGTCACAACGAGGTTGCCATTCGAGAGGAATGGGGGGCAAAGGTCGCCGGCTGGGTCTCTGCGGCAATCATCGATGAATGACACGCCCGGGGTGAAGGCTAGTTTAGGGTTTACGGGCACCTCCCCGGAGGATTGGGCGGCAACGCTGGAGACTGCGTAGAATAGTAGGGGAGAGATAGTCGTTGAGATTTTCATGGTGCTGTTGTTCTTCTTGCGATTGCTGTTATGGAGTCTTGAACTGAGAGTGGGCGGTTATTATATATGCTCTCAAGCGCGGTGCTATAGACGAGTGAGCGATTATGCGTTTGTGAGAGCTGAATTCCGCAAGCGGACCTTTAGGCACCTCCCCATAACTTATATGGGAATTTTTTCCAAAAACTAAATATAGGATTCAATTGCTAGGGCCGCGCTACAAGAGATCCTGTAAGTACCATACGGTGGCGGGCCCCAGGCACTACAGCGATCCTATTCTGTAAGTTAGTTGAGCATCATACCATTCCGTAGTATAAATCACTGCCACGCCTGTCGCTAAATTATCCTTACATGCAGCATGGTGCTGACTACCGCATGCCATGCTTTGTCAACCCCCGTACCCCATGCCTCCTAGTAAATCTGACTGTAGGCCAGTGCTACAACCAGCGCTCTACCACATTATCTGAAATTACTAGCCTAGGCTAGTCCACTCCGGGTCTTCAACATTCCCTTTTTTTTCCTGCCTTGCTTGGCAGCTGCTGATGTTGCTGAGTAAAATCTTGGCGTGATGCTTCGGGAAGCTCACTAGTAAGTTTTTGGAGTAAAGTGAGGTGAGACTCTGGTTGTTGAACGGATTAACCGGAATGTACTCGTACTCTATTCACCAAAAAGATGGGAAGGCACGGGTATCGACGGGAGCCTGCCCAATCCAGGGCGCGCCGTCCACTGCTGCCTTGCGTTGCAGAGCCTACAGTGATGCTTTGCCCCTGTTCTCATTTTTCCCAATTCTAGACTACCGGTAGGGTGCGACAGAGAGATTGCTCTGTCGACTAACTTATTCCTGCGTTGCGATTTCTCATTGCTACCATACTGGTACTGGTAGGTTAAACAGCCTGCACTAGCGCTCGTCCGTAGTTACGCTTTGGTGCGGAACCCTAACTGTCGAGATGACGACCCTCGTCGGTCGTCCGTTCGTCCGCTCTGTTTTTATAATTCCTATTAGATTGCAGAGCTGAGGGCAGCGCTTACCCACATGATACAGACCAGTGCCCGAGTAACTCAATAGCCAAGCTTGAATGAGTAAGGGCAGCTTGGGCCATTCCTGAATGCTCTATATCCCAACGCTTTGACACTTCAGGATATTCTCCATACCCTCCTTCTCGAACTCCTACAGCGCCCATTAATTAGGTTCACAAGGTAGGCTCGATATTCTCAAACATTCTCACTGACCATTGGGAGTACTTTGTCTATACCGGTATGTGAGAACCCCGGATATATCTCGACGGACATGTCTACCCCCGCCGTGTGTTCCGACGAACCCCGCTTCCACTGACCTCGCTGTTTCCACCGATCCTGGCTTCCGCAATGAGTGTTGGCTGTGAACGATGGGGAAACAAACTTGTCGTTCAGTTTTGTGATCCCGCTCCAATTCCTATGGTATCACCTGCTCGGTCCGTCCGCCCTTCGTTTCCCGACTGGATTTGTACGCCCTGGGCAATTCTATTTCATTCAACTGTGAGGTCAATGCCTACACAGCCATCTTGTCGTTGGTTACTAAGTACCGCAACACTTGCACAAAATTCTAGCAGCCGTATAGTAGTATCTAGAGGCGGGGGGCGTGGTCACCATAGTAGAGAGTCTCTATGCCGGAGTTCCTGAACACATTCCGAGAAAAAATTGCGGAAATTATTTGATGGATAAGCACTACTCAATGTATTATTGTTGAGGGACCGGGGGGATGCTTTGTCTCTAACGTATTTTACCTAGTTATAGGACGCTCTGTTACTATTACGAGATACTTTTCGGAAAGGTGCCGGCTCCACAAAAAGGGGAACAGATAACTTTGCAGTAAATGGACAAGTGCTTTTAGGTTACCACTGTAGTTCCAATTTGTATTACATTGCCAAAAGCTGGAGCTCTACAAGGCTGTCGGGAAGAGTCGTGGTGAAAATCCGTGATCCCTCTAACCATTGAACCTCCAAGCTAGGAGAAAAAAATAGTAAAATTATTCGGTGTCCTGGCACAGCTACGGACGGGCCATTGCCTTCACTGGGGGACTACAACAAGTTGGTTGTAATCCCAAGTAGCCCTCGTCGTTAAGTTAAGCCTTAATGAAAACCCAAGACCTGCTTATCAAATCTTGTACGGTTGAGCTCTGGTGCGTGCATGTCCGCCGAGAGAATACGATATGGAGAATGGTTATGCCATTCAATGACTTTCTCCGCAGGTGGTCGACTATTGGGCTACTCGGACAGCACCACATTCCAATTGCATATCGGGAAGGCTTCTTTTGTTCTTTTTCGAATTGGCTTTATCCAGAATTGCACTTCCCTCCATGGCTTTCCGTATTCCTGTTTTCTCTTCGGCTCTAATGTTGGTTGAGATAACTGCGTTTGCGGCTAGATCTCTCTTATCTCTCGCCCAATTCATTCGCCGTATCGCTGCACCGATCAGATTGGCCACCGCAGGAAATCGGCGACACCAATATCAAGCGCTGTGGGTTGATTAGTGATGAACCTAGAACCGCAGCTCCCAACCACGCTTCTAGTGTAGTACCGAGAGTCAGCGAATCCTATGGATAGCCTTCAGAACACGACCCAATAAGAACCTCTCTTTCACCCTCTCCCCAATACTCCATCTGGTCTTAAAAAACAAGTATTAAGGACTGCAAGCTAAATCTGTGTCACGGGACCACAAGATATCTTACCGGGCGATCAGCAGCCTGCACCCTGGCGTATTGAGAGGAAACCCACGAACGGTCACTCGGAATATGATAAACCCAGATAGAAAGCGTTACAACATGATACGCTCAGGCTTATCCGGAAAAGTAAAGCAAAGGAAAAAGAAACGCCATTACACTGTCATATGGGATTCACTTGGGTGGTTTATGCTTTTCTTTGCTCGTGGTACAAACTGTCCAGCTCGGCTAGAGCGCGTCCCAGACTATCAAATTTAGGGCAATAGTTGTGGTGGTATTATACCCTCCAAACTATCCTCGTCTGGTCGGCTTTGGGCGGCGGTGTACCTGAGAGACCGAGAAAATGCCAAGCGCGTTACAGGGGACGGGACGGGAAGCACGTTTAAGTGGTAATACAATGTTTGTACGGCAGTTGGAAATTGAAGCCCGATACGAACGGCCAGGGATATATGTGGGAGAGTATTCGTATACCAGTACTGTACATACTGTAGGGGGAAATTATAGGTTGAATACTGTAATTATTGCCCAAAGGGCATCGGTAGATATTTTGCCGACTTTGGGTACTGTGCGCGTTGGTTAGAGAGAGTGATGAGAGGTAGGTCTGGGGTGATGCTGAGTACTCCCGGGAATACCGATATGCGGCTTCCTCGGCTTTTCGGATTGAGATGACAGGATGCACTCTTCAGCCCTCTAGAGTCTCTAGGACAAGGGAACGCACCATCGCGACTTATAATTTTTGGCCCATTAGGGTAAGTTCCAATTGACCGAAAAGGAAGGGGTTTCTCATACCGCACTCTTCGGTTCATACGAAGTGCCTACTGGGTTCGCTACAAAAATAACTTTCCAGACCTATCAGTCAATCCATCATACCTGTACGGTATGATAAGTTGGCACTATAACCAATTTATCGTCATTCGAGATTGCACCCCATGGCCCGATAAGGACCAACATCAAAACGGTAATTAAGTTACCGGGTGAGGGGGCTGAGATGAAGGAGGGAATTGACAACCAAAAGAGTATCCGGAAATTGGAGCTGCTCTACAATTGTTTTTCTCTTTCCCATTCGATTGGTTCGTGATGGAATTCGCTTCTATACTTCGCAAAAGGAGGTAGAAGTAAGTGATAAAGTACATAAGAAATTAAGAAGAAGATGAGTGAATAGTAGGGAATCGGGGGATTCAATGGTATATGCGCCGAGAAGGTAACAGGTTGGGGGGGGTTTACCGAATCAAGATTAGGAGATTTTTCCTTTACAATATTATAGTATTACTATCGTACTGTACGCCATGGTCTACACCCTCCCATCACCTTGGCTTCGGCAGTCCCCTATGAAACTCGCAGTCCAGTCAGTATGGCTACTGCGCGGTTGTCCCTCTCAATCCTACAACTAACGCTGAATAGGTTGATGAGATAATACTTGGGTCGCCGAATTTAGGTGCCCTTCCCGTTTCCCTCGAAGCATAGTTGTCGTCAACTTTCCTCTGCCCATAACGCCCCCGGGAGAAGGGATCTGTAGAACTCAACTCCAATATGTTCAATGTCGCACCTGACAGCATTTTCATACAATTCATAAGGTCTAATCATGAAAATGCTTGGGCGGTAAAAAGGTTTCCTAAACAGCCAGCGCAATCCGTGTTGGCTCTCGGGAGTTGACAGCGAGAAATAGCCAGTGGAGAGACGGGTTTGCTTCTTGAAAGGCACCTGAACAACGGGGTGCTAGGATTGCCTAGGCTTCAGGTACAGTAATAGTAACGAGGAAGTACTCGAGTATTGATGCTCTCGCAAACGAAGGTGTCTATCACTTAACCGATTTAGAAGTTCCTAGACAGTACCAAGCTACCAGTGGTTCCCAGGCCTTCTTGGCGGCCCCACAGCAGGATCGTGTACGAATACGGTATCCGGCACATACATATCGATGCCGAAGCCGTGCTGCGACGGTGTCGCATGAAAGTAATTGCATCTCCGGTTCTCATTGTCGGGCTTTTCCATTAGCCGCTAATTAGGACGGTATATTTACCCGTTCGACAATATTCACGATGCATTGAGAGACTGGAGTCGCGGGCCAAGATCTGCAAATAGGCTTGCCGGTTTTCGTCGATCTGGAAGCAAGATTCTCAGAACGGTGAGGAAGTTGCTTTTCTCAGTTCGGCGCATGTACATGTAAGTGAGGAAGGCTTGTATGGTGTTTGGGACTTGGTGGTTGAGTTTCACAGCATGCGGGTATGCCACCTTGAGGGCCCATGCATGGGTAGTGGTGGACATCGAGCAACCTGATGGTCGGCCTGAAAATGAGGATTCCTTTTAGCGACGATTGGCGGAAAATCCACATCTGGAGATCTTGGGGAGCCTTAAATAACAAGTTCTTAGCCTGGCTTCGCCCGTGTTGTTTTCTTCTAGTTTTCGGGGATTAACAATGGATCGTCAGCAGAAACTCTTTGGTAAGGGCTGTGAGAATTGTTAGTACAAGGAACCTTGTGAGCTTTTCTAATTGTTCTTTGAGTGTAGAAAACCCACCTTCTAGTTTTCCGAACGGGAAATCTCTCGAACAGAGGTTTATGGAGCGAAATGTCGCCAGAGAAACTGCCAGATCCGCAGATGAAGTGTCATTAAAGATGAAAAGGAGGAAGGAGAAGGGCCCGCGGTGGCTTCCTTTACTAGGAAATGAGGATGAGGGAGACGAGAAAAAGAACGAGAACGAAGAAACTGACGAAGATTATGAGGAGGATTGGGATAGAGATTGGGGGAGACTCCGTTCCCGCAGCGAAATAAAGAGTATGGAGGGAACCGGGAGCGGATGGGCACCAATTCACGGGAGAAGACAATCAGAGGGTGACAACGTTCCAGAGAGATGGAAACCTTCGGGGAAGTGGAACACACGAGAACGGTCAGATAACTGGAGAAGCGGAGAGAAACGAGAGAACCGCTGGAGCCCCGGGAAGGGTGGGTGGCAGCCTTCAAGTCCAATTTCGCCAAGTAACCAGGGAGGGCGTAGATACAGTTGGGCCAACCGAGAGGATAGATCCCCCTTCCTTCCTCAATCCAAGGCTCTCCAGAATGATTGGAGGGCACGAGAGGATAAGCTGGAGAGTGAATGGTTGGACACCAAGACTCCCCGGAATGGTCGGAGGGCACGAGAGGATAAGCTGGCGAGTGAATTTTTGGACACCAAGGCTCTCCGGAATGGTTGGAGGGCACGAGAGGATGAGCTGGGGAGTGAATCTTTGGACACCGAGGCTCCCCGAAATGGCCGGAGGGCAGGAGAGGATGAGTTGGAAAGTGAATATTCGGACACCGGTATGGTCCCTCAAACCCACATTTTAGATTCCCATTTACCTTAGTCTCTGGGCAGCTGACGAGCAGGCGTCTTCTCCGTTGGGACACTTAGGAGATGGATATTGCGATCTGGAGTCAACTCACTATATTCAGAACGCGCTTCCTGCTATGGCCCTTCCATACAATCGCCCCCGGATACCCACTTTCCTATCAGAGATCCTCGAACTCGTAAACCATTCACCAGGGGGACATGCGCTGAAGGTTGCGGTCGATACAATGTTCCGAGTAGCACCTACCACAGAAGATCATGTCACCGGAAAGCCCAGTCTACTGGTCTACGTAGAGCTTTCTCAATTTCTCGTAAAATCCATAAGACCGAACATCACCGACAAGAGTATCAAGGATAGTTCCGGACGTGTTCTTTCGGGATCGGATCTAGTCAAGGTCTACATATCTTGGAAATGTGTTTCCATAGTGAAGAGAGAATGGGATCTCATTAGATCCTCTGCTCCGAGGATGCCACTGTTCCTCGCAGAGCTTTATCGGCATGATTTGTGTTCGGAGGCGATGGTTGTTTCCTGTGTCAAAGAGCTCCTGGGTCATGGGAAACCTCCGGAGGTTGATTCTATCCGCACCCTATGCGAGTTGCTCGTGATAGCCGGAGAGAAGTTGTATAAGCGGGATAAAACGAGGACAGTGGTAGATGAAGCTCTCAACTATGTTGAAGAGTTTGGTTTGGAGGAGGATACCGATAATGCCGTACGATTACGCTTAGAGCTCTTGGTGGGTACCCGGATTGCCCTGTCCTTGCATCTACGAGACCAACGAGCTCACATTACTTTAGGAAACTCTTGGCCAGGAAGAGTCTTAGTGAGGGGCGTACGAAAGGAGCTGAGGCGGGCGGGCGGAAAGGCACTTTGAAAACTTTGGTGTTGACGGGCAGGGTTGGTGGTTTCCGTAACCAAATTCGTATCGTATATCCAGAAAGGGCCGAAGAGATTGATACCAGAGAAATATACGGTAGTAGCGAATTTGCTTTGTTTATTATTTATTATTAGAAAGCCAACCTGTGGCAGCTAGACAACTCGTCATATTATGCCTATCATCACAGAAACTCCCTTGATCTAGTGGTTTTCCCAACCAACTAATTGTGCCCCCCGGGTGGTCATGCGCGGCGCGATATTAAATTTAAATCCCTCCTGCCGCTGTCAACCCATCCTCCGAATTCCGGGTCAACGCTCTCACTTAACGCATGAATTTAAAAACCCGACGCTTTGTATGATCTTTGGACAGTTTAGTACGATATAAGTCAAGGAAGAGTGCGTTGGGGGAGGCTGAAGTATGACGAAGACTAGGTCACTAACCATCACTCGAAATAATGTGGAAAATCGTTCGATTTCAACAATGTAATCAAGAATCGTAGATGGCCAAACTGTGTAGCAAAGTGGATTGCTCATTGTCCCTGAGAAGTTGCCATTAGGTAACCCTCTTTTCTATTGAAGATCGGTGGGTTGAATCCCTACAGCCTGCTCGGCTTGTGAACCAGACATGGATTAAGACCGAAAACGTGCACATCCCCTATAGAAAATCTTGGGATACACAGGGCTTCGATCCCTAGAGCTTCAACAAAGGTCGATACGATCATTCGTTCGGGGGTGACAAGGACCTGATGGAGCATGCCAAGAGCCCCAGAACGGAAGAGGCATTCAATAGTGCGCTTCCGAAGATTTCGGGTAGGGTTGTAGAATAATCGAGACCAGCTATGCAAAGAAACATCCCTACAAGCATTGGGTGGCTTGCTCTAAATTTCCTCTTTCAGACCCCTTGGCCCTAACCGCATCCAGATCTAGAATAAGCTCGAAAGGGAGCCGTTTGAATTCCCCGAAGTCGGCTCGACCAAATGTAGAAAAGAGGGGGCTCCGATCCTCCCTCAGTGGGCTGGTCCAGCTGACCATACACCTATTTCGTACCGTAGTCGAGCACAAGTACCGAAATTTGATATCTCGGCTGGGATACAACCCTGCACAACACCCCGCTCCACTCTCTCATACCGGTACTTATAATACCGGTATGGTCAACTTTGGTCACTGGGGAACCCATCTACGTGGAACCAACTCTCACTGTCTCCCAAGAGGCGAGGTATAACGTACTGCACGTATGATGAGGACACAACGTGCTTCGACGATCGGACGGCAAGAGGGAGCTACACGCTGTAGCGAAGGCATAAAGGGAGGATTAATGCACAATATCATGGTGACAATACCGCTATTGAGGAAACCACAAGCCACTCGGACACCCACCTCACTTGGACGCTAAACTTGGACAGGAGACTTCCCCGTGATAAGCCCGGTGAACCTGGTAAAATATTGCAACTCAAGAGATCAGGGAGTTATTTCCTCGTAGAAAATTAATCAGTCAGCATCTTTCCGAGTGTGGTGGGGGGGGGTCTAAATCGCCGGCGTTTTCATCTATAGGATCTACGGTAACCATAGATCAGTGAGTATAGAAGTGCATTATAAGGGCCATCCAGCCCCCAAGAAATGGCCTAGGCTAGGTGAACAAACGGGGGGATCCAGTTGGGCTCTCCCCCCGAGTCGCAAAAGAGAACCCCTTTGAAACCCTACTTATGATAAGTATATTCAATTACCATCGGGGTGATCCTTGCGATTCCTTGAAGCCATGAGTACAGCATAGTATCAGTACGCTCGAAGCAAACTAGAGCCTGCCTGAGTGCATGAATGCATAAAGTAGTCTAACCTCGATGGGGATCCCCGACACATTTCCGCAGGAATTGTTCGACTGGTTCGTTGATACATCGCCACCTCGCGATCTAGGTGCTCCCACTAGGAAAAGCTTTAGCTAACATGTGCGCATCCGAGGGGATATTGAAAACAAAAATATACCAATTACACTCAAACTTAATTACCTGTAGAATACGCAGGGCACATTCCGAAGTGTACGATACACGGTACTGTCGCAGAAGAGGGGGGTCCCAAAATGTCTTGTCAGAAAGAGTCACTCGAGGGATTGTAATTGATAGCTCTCCTGACCGTCATGGATAACATGACAGGCTTGGGGTGAAGAACTATCCAGCTCTACATTATCAAAAAAAAAAAACGCAACCCGAATCCGGCGACTTGAGTAGATTAAGTGATTTGTATCAGGATAGTTTTTGGGCGGCGGGTTCCCCGCGAAATCCTTAAGAAACCCTCGTTTACATAGTTTAACGGACAACATTGTGGTAGCCGGCAAGACACCACTAGCATCAATGCTCGAGTTCGGCCAGCAAAGGAAACCCATGCAGCATAACAGGTCTGCGGTTAGAGGACCAGGTGGTAGCAACCGGGAGTCCCTTTCCCAGGGCTGCAGTGAACCCAGTGTCCCCCGGAGTAAAGACAAGTCTGAATGACGCGTCAAACTCTTTATCACCACAAAATACAGCCCCTTCAATGCATTATCGGAATACGATTGCGGGGTTTTTTCCGTGTTACTCAAGTGCTCAACTCTAAAACGCCATGCTGCCTGAAGTGGTTTCATGTCATGAAATGTCACTCGCTCGTCGGTCACGCAGCACACCACGGGGAAGGTCGGTAGATCGAATCTATGATACCTCAACCAAGCAATAAAGACTGTTAGGTCAGCTCACCCCCTGAGATATCTTGCACAAAATTTAATAAGGCCCCTGCTTCCACGGCGGGTGATCGCTGCCAAGAGTAACCCGACAAGGCTAAAGATAAGAGTGCAGCGTTCTTATTTTGCACAGCTTTCTTCCAACCACCCACCTGCCGGGGCAACCAGATGTATTTACCGACCCCACCGCATCACGATCAAGAGCTTGGTATCATACCCCACACTCAAAAAACAAAAACCCCTCAGACCAGACTAGCGAACCGAGCGAGGCGACTCGTCACATCATAAAACTGAAACGCTTGTCTGTGCGTCGGGAGGCGGTATTTGAAACTGGAAAATTAGGATTAACATACTGTAGAGAGTATCACTACTCGAGTATGGTACTCTCTGGCATAGGTACGCTCAGCAGAGCAGCTCCGACTGATCCCAAATACGGTACTCGAACCGTTGGTTCGCAAATCAAGCCTTTGTGTCATGGGTGTGATAGGGCCAAGAAAGGGACCCGAGCTTTTCGTTTCGCAGGCGAGAGAAAAGCAAATCTAGAAGCTCTGGATACGCCTCGATGACCGAATGCCATATTGGCGTTCTGATACTCGAGTACTTACCCTTCCAATGATCTATCTCTGCCCCACCAACGGGAAAGTATGGTCCAATGTAGCCCGGAATATGAGAATAATCTTAACCTCCTTCCAGATAGACATTATCAGTTACAATATTCACCAGCACGAAAGTGTCTAACACCCAATTTGAGGTAGTTGGCCCGTCCCAACAGGCGTTCCGGAATGAGAATCCCGGGGCCAAGGTCCGCCCACTAATGCTCGTGAAACGTCGTGCAAGGCTTATATACTTGTAGCTGAGGGGGCCAAATATGAGAAAATCTTGATGCCGAGTGTGGAACGGCTTAGACATGCTAACAGGTCCCCTATTTCCCGCGATGACCACGGTCCAGGCGGAATACTCGTACCAGTTGTCCAGTCTCGAGTATACTGTCCAAGTTATTGCACAAGATGAAAGCTTTAGCGAGATAATTGAGATTGCTGCTGCAAATCACGTCACATGTCTGCGGGGCTCTCGCTTGATGCCTGGTTATCCTCGCGCATGCCGTACCGGTACGCAAAGCGTTGGATCGCTGTCGTTACCCCATTTCCTCGTTATAGGTTCGAGATATTCAATATATCCCTGATACCCTTTTAAACCCTTTGGTGCCCCCTTGTAAATTGTAAGGACGCTTTGACTTTTCAGTCGGATCCTCATCAGCCGTTGCCTTTGGGGTGTTCTGGGAAGTCACCACTTTCGTTTCTGGGGACTTTTTGTACTCCCGTGGGTATTCCTGTTCTTTGGCAGCCAGGGCTTACGGTGTGTGCTTATATTGACTCGCAGTGCCAGGCTCCGAAGACATGTTAGGACACATGCATACTCAGCCAGGTGTCCAAGAAGTGGTCATTTCCGTTTCCGTTATGTTCCCGATTGTGACTTTAGCAGTCGCGTTCCGAGTCTGGGTAAACACGCTCGTCGGGGCGTACACAAGAGTGTCTGTTCGAGTCAGCGATGGGTGTGTGGGATTAGCGTGGCTGTTCTACACCGTTGGGTTTGCGTGTTGTATATGGAGATCGGAGAAGGAGATGGCTTACAAGCATGCCTTGTTTTTCCCAAAAGCTCTCAAAGAGTTAGCCGGAAAGGTAAGGCTATCTTAGGTTGATCCTATCGCGGATGGCACGACTGCCGTGACTCTGGTTAACGATGTCTTGCAAATAGATGGCTGTGGTTGAGACAATGATGTACTATTCCTCCTTGTGGATGGTCAAAGCCGCGTTCATATCGATGTATTTCGGGGTAGCCACCAACGTCTCAAAACGGCTGAGATACCTATTATACGCCATGACTGCCATCGTTTTTGTTTCATACATGGTAATAATTCTTACGAGCGTTTTTTCTTGCTGGCCGTTTTCGGCGAATTGGTTAGTATATTTGATCCTTCAGTACTAGTCATTTTCCGGTCGCGCCATCGCCGCACCCTCTAGCTAACGCTGTGTCTATGAAAAGGGCAATTAACGATGGGGCTGTGGTTCCTAGATGCCAAATGATCAATTCACATACCTACATTCACACAACCGTTCTGAATGCTTTCACCGATCTCTTAGGTACGCTCGAGACCTCTCTAACTCTCCCATTGCATCAACGACTAACCAATATCTCAGTCATGGGCATGCCTTTCCTTATACTACGGCTCTACGCTCTTCAGCTTCGCGACGTCTGGGGGCTTTCGTTTCTACTCTTTCTCGGCTCAATTTCCATCATTGCAGCCACCGTGCGTGCCGTAAACATAGCGCCAATCGACGAACTCACGATGAACAGCCTAGCCAACGTTCGGAAGGTTGAGATTCTATCGTTCGGGGAGCTTGTGGCTGTCTTTTTCGCTGCATGCGCACCATCGATAAGAGCCCTAATACACCGAAACAAGAAGAAAGAGGAAACATCGAGATATCTCTCTGGTATGGATCGCTCAAGCATCACTGGAAGTTATGAGTTGGAGGGCGTTATCTCATTAGAGCTGTCAACTAAGCAGCTCCCCGAGATGCCCGAGGACGAATTCGGCCTCGTGGATAATAAAGCGAGGGAGCCGGTGGGAGAATCGACACGGGAGTGTGATATCGGGATTGCCGTGTCGTTTGATGATAGTTGAGCATTTGCGCAACCATTCTTACACTCAAACTATACCTTTATTGGCATTGATTTTGTCTATACTTTTTTTTTCGGATTTAGCCGGGGAGTTGGGTCTTTTTTTTTTTTTTTCGCTATAGTCCTAAACCATAATGATCAATGATAATATTGTTTGGCTGCTCAGTCGGTCAGTTGCTCGCAAATCCCTTGATATCCAATCGTCCTACCGATCTCCTCAGAAACTCACTTCCGTTGGAGAGTCCAGTTTCCCTCAGCCCGGCTCCCGCCAAACTAACCCGGTATAAGAGCAGAACTTGGATACAGTATAAACCAGCTTGCTATATACGTACTGATAAACCATCTAAACAAGAGTAATCAGAGCACCATCTCCACTTTATCTCTACTCGAGCACATCAAGTGCATCTACCCCACCTCAGTATACTATATTCCGGGCCTCGGAATACTTGTTAATGGTTCGTAGGAAGGCGTTTCTCCACCGGGTGATAATCTATGATTACATCAAAAAACAATTGAAGACATTGGAACACAACCTTGAAACTAAGGTCGCTCAACGGTCAAAGTTTGCATCAGGAAATCTCCCAAATTACAACGAAATCGCCCACACCGTTAGTATCATACAAGAGTTGGTCCCCCTTTACCGTTCTAACGCTCCATTATAGGGTGATTCAAGGGTTTCAGCGACCACAAGCGCGAGATATCCAACTAGTCCCACATTTGGCTCTAGAGAAAGCCCCCCGATATTAAAGATCCCGCTCGCTCATGCTTTCAACTTGGCCCGATCCTCAAGTTTCCGTGGACAACAACGCATGCGGGTGTCTCCCGCAGCCGGCCAGCTAGCCAGCCCTACCCTCGTATACGAGCTACGGGATGTGATAGATTTGTAGATCCTGCAGGGTCAAGGGGTGCCATCTTTCAAGCGCTTTTCTCTAGCAGCTATGCCAATGGAAACCACACGCTCACGGACCCACTCGTTAGTCTGCATGTAACAGAGATCGCGAGGCTGTTTAAACGCAGAGGATCGTTCCCGGGCTACCGAGAAGGAGGGCGTGATAAATGAGGGATACGAGTACTACCAATATTTAAGCTCAGTGTGAAACTTCCTAAAGATAAGGGGTTATAATTCTCGCTCTAGGACTATTATCTGCTCGGCAGGGGCAACCCCGCCAGAGATCTCATTTGTTGTCTTCCGGGCTGCATATGTACTCCATTGTCCATACCAAGGACTACTGGTATACCCTACTGAGCAGGTCCATTCATCTAACCCTACTTTAGCGTGATTTACTCCTATTCTTTGCGCTGATCCTCTGGATGCTTGTGAACTCGCAAATATTATGCTTTAATACTCCGTAGCGTGTCCCCAGCTGTCCCCACCGCCCAAACCAAAACTAGGCGACAAGGAAAACCCGGCTTCTCCAGTATTTGCTTTTAGGTATCAGAAGAATACAGTCCGAAGAATGCAATACACAAGCATTCAGGTACAATACCATACGACCCCCCTATCGCATAGCCGTCTTCGGTGACCGGGGCACTCTACTGGGCAGTGCTCCGAAGCCACCATGTCATTTCACAACCAGTTGGCAACATTCCCCCGACGAATGCAGACCATGGGACACGGCGAATTGCTAGCCCGCAGGCAGAAATCCGGTACCTTGCTTTCCTGGATAGGATTTCTCGAGTAAGCCATAGCCCCAAGCGTTATGCATTAACCACGAAATTATGCGGTCATCTTGCCCCAGGCCTGGTTCACAAGCTGTTATAGACACGATGCAGATTCGCTACTGGACCGAGGGGATTATTCCTAGACTTTCCGAGAAAGTAGTACCGGTACCGGTACTCTGCTGCTGGTTGCCCAATGCCGGCATTAAGTTTGATTCGGGGAAAATTCTCAGACAGCAAAACCGGAGATATTGTTAACTAATATGGAAAGAGGTATTTAGCGAGTTTGAAAACGTTACCATCCTCACGTGCGGTAAGCTTGAAAAGCACTAGTACAGTAAAGTAGAGCCTCAACTCTTCGCCCTGAAAGAGGGTGAGGTAGGGATAAACCTCACGGTGTCACAGTTTCGATTTTGCTCGAGTATCCTGGGTGTGGGAACCTTCTACCTTTGGGTCAGGAGCACATCGGCAACATCCGGCACACTCAAACCATGGAAGAACCCCACTGTTCCGGACTTAGAGTTCAAGTAATGGCCCCCAAAATGGCTGGTCTGTAATCCAGAGCGTGACACCTTTAGTCAATGCCTGTCCACTACCTGTGTAACGCTTGGCCATCCAATCTTTGGCACGCAGGGGCAGCCACCCCCTCTCCCCCTGCAAGAGCTCCCAACAACACGAACAAGGACTCAAACTTCTTTCAACCCCCTCTCTCCCTCAGTCCGGTTCATTTCAGTTCAGCCCAGCCAAGCCCGCCGACCCCAAGCAGCCCACAATGTCCGAGCGAACGTTGCAGCTTCTCACACTTCCATTCGATGTCCTCACTACACTTCTAAAGTCACTGGACACATTCGGCGACCTCCTCTCCCTCATTCGCACGAATAGCACCTTCTACAATGTCTGGAGAGCAAATACTCAGGGCGTAAGCCGACAGATTTCCCTGCGACAATTTGCGCCATGGACTGACGCTGTCGCAGCTCTGCGTGCGGTTGATGCCAAAAGATCGGACGAGAAGGGCGACGACGAGAAGCCAAGTTCACGGGAGCCTCCACTCTTCACATTTCGTGGCGAGAGCCTCTCCGCAAGGGACATCAGGATAATGATCAGAAGCGCAGGGTGTATCAAGGGGATCGTGAATCGTGACCGACTGAGGGACTTCAAATTTTCCCTTATATCGGCGCGGTTCGAATCACCGACGGCATCCGAGCGCTTTCGCTCCGACCGTGCACTTTACCGCATCGCCATGTACTCCCAAGAGATGGCGAAAGATCGCCAGGGTTGGATACCCAACTGCCTCGAACATGACCTGGCGCAGCTCTCCCTGGTCGAACTCACGGAGATCCATAAAGCTATGGAAATCTTCGTTCGGGTTTTTGAGAACCCGGCCTTTGGGGCTGACATGGGCAGCCAAATCGGTACGAAAATCTGCATGGCGGTGAACTTTACCGCCGCTAAGAAGCTTCGGAATTTGTGGGAAGATCCGGCCTGTGGAGTCGGAAAGGGAAAGGTGCGGAGTTTAAAGAAGCTATTAGATAGATACGCTCTCCTAGATATCGCTGTAGGCTATGAGCATGAGATGAATGCCTTGGAGAAGAGGCTATCGGTATCGTAAGAAGTCGGTACGTATAATACCCGTGTCTTATTGCACGCACGCCAATCACCACTAAACAAAAGAGTACCTAGATGATATCTGGGGAGGCTGAAGCAGACGCGCGAGCATGCGGTAGTGAACCGGGGCAGGGCCGTGGGAGAGGGTGGTAACGAATACCGATACATATGTAGATATGATACATACCGCTGTGAAGATATAGCCATTCGTTCAAAGCGCAACAGAGTAACCCTAGCCCTTAGGATATTTTTCGGGGGAAGGTATTATGATGAGAAACTTGTGCGGTTCGTCTCGGAGTTTTTATTTCGATTCGGGCTTTGGGGGGATATCTGCAGACATTTAGGAATTTCGCGTTACGAAAATACGCTACTGTTGTTCAAAATGACAATGTCATGATAATATTATATCCATGTTCTATCCTAGTAGTCATGTAGTTTAAGGCAACTTGGCGAGAAAGATAAATTTATCCCGCCCACAAAGTGAACGGCGGTACAGTACTAGCACAGTTCCGTCGAACGAGCCCCCGCACTGCCCATAGACTAGCAACAACACAACACCACAAGTGAAAGTCATTGACAAGGCAAAAGTCTAATTAGATAATATAATTTAGCTCCCCGACGCCTACCGTATAACGTCCACAAAGTCTACGATATATAATTAATAGTATCTCAAACTCATAACTCTACAGAACACCCCAACATGTCCAGAATATTGCTTTCTAAAATCTAATCTGACCCTGTCAGAACAAAACCGGCAGCAAATATCATTATTTCTCCGACCAGAAACCGGCCAGTCTATCGCGTGTAACCTCTAATAACGCATATACCTTTACCCTTAACCTCAACCCCCAACACCCCCTTTCCCTAAAATTCAATGATATACATTAGACCACGCCATACGGAAACTCACTGGGCAGAACAGTGCGACGGCCAGGTTACCCTTACGAGAGCGCCAACCGAGCCACGGAGTAAGGGAAACCGTCTACTCCTTCGTACTCGTAATGGGATGACACAACCGCAGTTGCATAGCCACCCAAAACCCGAGCATAAATGCCAAAGGCGGCGGTATGCAAGAGCGGTCGCGTTCGCAAACGTCACGACATTACGAGTACTGTGCTAATATAGTATATACCCTGACTACCGGAGCTCGGTCGCCGGCTCCCCGGGAACCGCTGTATCACTCATACACAAATGCTTCTCAATGAATAACACAAGGTTTCTGTTGCATTGGAGCTTCCTACTATGAGTTCGAGGGGAACTACTTGGTAGATTTGGGCCTGGGGAGGTGCACTTTTGGAACCGTATCGAAAGATTGCTCGAGTACTCCGATTTGGTGCACTGTGCCTGCTCAACAACGACTGTGTCTAGAAGGCGCGAAACACTCCCCCGATGTGACATGTGTGATTGGTACAGTACTCGAGCTCCGACGGTGGTGCTCATACGTGGCGTTCCCAGGTACAACCCGCCGGCGACACTTCTTAATAGCTCGGTAGGCATTATGGGGAATTGAGGGCTTAATCTACTTGGTTCGCCGGACCGTTGAGCCCGGTTGTGCTGCTAGCAACAAGTCGTGCCCAAGTTTGTGACCACCAATACACTTCGGGTGACCGCTGATGATGGTTGAAACTTGCTCCGGCAACTTTTCGTGAACCCAACTCCAAGAACACTGAATTTCCAACAAAATATAAGATAAAATTTCCCCTGCGGATTACCCAGTCCATGCAATCTAACTATAAAAAAATACAAATCACCAGCAATGCATAAACCTCCACCTCACCTCTACATAAACCCTCAATACCATCAAAGTTAATACCCGACCGTAACACCCTTATTCTTCCACTTATCCCCAGTCAAACACTCTCCAGCAACAAACCAACCAACGTCCTTTCTACTAACTGTCCAACACCTCTCCAGCCTCTCCCCAACTCTAACCGCACCCTCCTCCCCCTTAGCGACCCCATCAGTCAACAACGCCGGCCGCACAATAACCACATTGCCCAACCTCCCTTCGTTCTTCCCATCAGGGTTAAAATCTACATGGTGGATCCCGGCCGCGACATGTATCTCCCTCTCCATCTCCACCTTATCCTCGTGTGGCTCCTTCAACAGCCAGCCGTACAGGGGTTTCAACGTCAGCGGGAGGTCAGAGTGTCCTTGTGCGCCCAGGCCGTTGGAGGAAATGACGACGAGCCGAGGCTGAGCCGCCGGCGTGGGGTAAAACTCGGTGAATATTGGTAGAAATATTTGCATCGAGCGGGTGCAGATCTGGGGCGGGACCAACTTTGGTGCGATGGGATTTTTGAACGAGGGGCGGCCGCCTGGAGGCGTAAGGGTTTGGGGTTAGCACCGCTACTAGTTCCCCTCTGAGTGGGGATGGTACGGAAGGGGAGGGAGGAGGTTACCCAAACTGAACATGACGAAATCCACCTCCCCAGCTGCCGTAAATAACTTGCGGATATCCCCCGCTTCGAAGGCGTCTCCCTGGACGATGTGAAGCAACGGTGAATCCGCAGGCAGGCCCTGCGCTGAGAGGGTTTCCGCAGCGGCGGTCGTGTTCCTGGCTAGCATGTAACATTCGTGACCCGCCCTGTGGAGATTGAGCAGGGCCTCTAACCCACAGCCGCGGGTTGCTCCAAGGAGGACGCACTTCATTCTTGAGATATATAGAAAAGAGAGAGGAAATAGAGAGATATGTATGTGGGGGGGGGGGTTGGCCTTGGAGCAAAGTAAGCTTAAAAGTCCCGGACGGGATATCTTATAGGCGTATCTGGGAGGTTTGCTCACCGATAGAGGCGGGTCGTACGCTCAAAGGATGGGCAACTTTATACTTGTATCTATGTCCGCGGCTTGGATTGGAACAGGGGTTGGCTAGGATGAGATCGCCCATAGCACCAAAGATATCCCCAACCACAGCGCAGCAAATAACGTAGTATCACCAAGCCCCAAAATCGTACGCCAGAAGTGCACACACCCCGGTACGGTACGTATCCCCCCGCAGAAACCCCCTCGGACCAAATCTAACCCCGCTCCAATCCCCCATCCCCAGCGTACATGTACAGTACCCGAACTCAGCACAAAATCGCAGGGAAAACCAATTATGCCCAATTCACCGACAAATAACAGTTCATCAGCCAAACCCGCCAAGCCCTAGCCCATAATCCCCCGCCTTGGCAAAAATATGCCTCCGAGCCGCAAAAGTCAGGGCGGTACCCCCCCAACCGTTTTTGCGGGTGATTAACTCCCCGATCACAACCAATCAGAAGAACCCGTTACACGCGTAACGGGGAGAGTAACCACAGCAACTGCTGTTCCCGGCGGATGGATAAGCTTCATGCGCCATGCTTCGTTAACCTTACCTGGCTTAACCTATACGCCTACCGTGCTTACAATAGCACCAGCTTGAACAGGGGGGGAACCTTAAGTGTGGGTGTCGTGCCTCCAACGACGTATCTCTGACGACGCATTCGGTGAGAGGAGGGTATAAGCCTTGCGGCTCCTGCGCGAAAGCTTACCTCTCGCTTAATCTAGGAATATCTTTTTTTGGGAGAGCATGCAGCTGGCTGTTCCAAACGGTTAACGAAAGCCTTCTTGCGAGTGACGGGGTGTACTTGCCTCACTTTTAGGAAGGAAGAGGAGGTGAACTATCTCGGGTGTCCCCTGCTGCCCTAGCACGAGTGAGGATTTGTGAAGTGCGCGTGCATGTTGCTTTCCGATGGTTTATCCACTCATAGAGTACTGAAATGGTGAGTCGTATGATAGCTATGTCGGCCAATGCGGGTTGGCTGACTATTATACCCTTATTAAATGCTCGGAGAGTCGTTATGGAAAGAAAAAGGTAGCTCGCTTCTAAGTGATTAGTTCATTGCAAATCGCCGCACAGGATAAGGGCTCGTGAGAGTGAAACGAAATACATGTAGCTACAAGACACTCCTATTAAGAAGTAACAGAAGATTTTTATAAAGAAAAAGAAGAAGAGTCATCCATCTACATAATTTTGAACTCCACCGAAACCCCAATATTATCGTATAATCGTCCTAGCGCTCCAAAAGAAAAAAAGGTGCAAAGGAAACCCCCTAACCGAGTCTGCAAAAGGAAATCTAGTAGAATGAGAAATCTAATAACGCCTGCTCCATCTAGCCAACTCATCCTCTTGATTCCCAGTCGTGTCTTCGCCCGACCCTTCAGCGGGTCCAGGGGTGGAAAAAATGTTCAGATAAGGGTGCTGCTGATCAAAGACCGGCGAAGGGAAGAACGCAGAAGTACCCTCGACACCTAGTAGGGGTGGAAACGTTTCGCCCAAGCCCAGAAATCCACCAAAATCATCAAGCTCCCCAAATCCAATCACCTGTGCACCATGCTGGCTACCATCCGAGAATCCAGCACTATTCAATCCAAACGACTCGGGCAGGGGTGGAGAAGTTTCCGCAGCACCGGGAATTTCATCCTCGATGTGAGCGATCACACCCTTCAATCGCTTCTTCACCATTCGCGCCCTCCGAGCGACGGCCAATCTCTCCATCTTTGTAACCTCAAGGAGCTTCCCGGAGAGCCTGGCAAATTCTGTTCGGCGGGGGAGCAGGATATCTCGAGACTTGATATCATCTAATGCTCTTGCGCATGCATCGATACCCAGCATCAGCATATTTGCCGTGAAGGGATCGGTATTCGCGGTCGAGTACCATATCATCTTACTCCCTATAAGTGCCTCTTCAGCCCTCGCGACTTCTATCAAAGCGCGAGAAGAAGTGACTAGCGCATCAAGCGCGCCCCGGAGGGGTTGTGTCCCCAAGCGCGGGAAAAGGGAGTGGATGATGAGTGTATGATAAGCGATTAATATGACTGCACGGGATCCCTCAGAGATGTTTTCGGGTAGCTGTTTCGAGGCCATCACAAGATCGTCCTTGGCTCTCGAGCAGAGAACCGTCATGTCTTGTTCTGGATTGAACGATTGAATCTCGCCCGTTCGGCCCACTCCCCAATCGGAGATGGGGGGCTTATTCGCTCGAGGAAACAAGACGTAGATATTTCCAATAGTAGAGGCAATATTGCTCAGTGCCCATAGCTCCCCTATAATTTTCCCCTGCCTTTGAAAAGTATTCCCAGAAGCTAAATCCAGCTTGTATATCATGGACTCCGATTCGCTAGGTGGTGGAAGCCCCATAGCAGTCGAAGATGGCAACAATTCCGTAGAGAATGGTTGATCAAACTGCATAAAAGTCCATAATGTAGCTGACAGTAAGATCCAGTATATGTACTTCATCAACTCCGCCTCCACCTCCCCCGTGTCTACCCCATTGACTCGGCTTGTGGGAACCTTGGGGGATTTCATCAACTTGGTTGCCATCCTACAGGCATATCCAACGAAACAGGTACCGCGGCGAGCTTTAGTAAGGCAAATGTCGTGCCAACCAAGCAGAACGAGAGACTGTACTGTCGAGAGGTCGCAAGTATTTGCCGGAAGTCCCCGTAGGACTGAAATTCCATAGTTAAAGTATAACTCGGACTGGGGGTCACCGTTGATATAAAGCGCCTGTGAGATTATGACAGCCAGTAATAGTGGGTCATATATCCTGTTCTTATATTGCTGTAGAAGCAAAGTCTTAGAAACGATAATCGAGATGGGATGCACTGAAAACCATGCCCCAATGAGCTCCACGACTCTGCTGGCGCTCATGAGGTCAATCGGATTGTCATAAGATGGAGGGATGCCATGAAACATTGCTGGTGCAGGGTCCGTCGCTAAACATCTGAGATAAAATTTCCCGCGTGCCTCTCCTAGATAGAGACAACCCAACCGTCCATATTTGGAAGATAATATCTCCACAAGCTCTTGGGTGAGAACTCCTCGCATTGAGTCGTAGCTCATTACCGCGTAGTCGACAGGCTGCTCCATACTGGGGTCTCCCTTAGTTCTGCGAGCAAAGGCTTCTATAGCTAGCTGATAGATGTTGGTCGAGTTTCCGCCAGGCGTAGGGTCGCCAAAGTTTTGTTCGTACATGGTCTCAAATTCGGAAGAGAGAGATCGTGTCCCGGCCAAAGGCAGGTCCGC
The DNA here is from genome assembly GCA_003313605.1 of Tuber umbilicatum. Classification (NCBI taxonomy): domain Eukaryota; kingdom Fungi; phylum Ascomycota; class Pezizomycetes; order Pezizales; family Tuberaceae; genus Tuber; species Tuber umbilicatum. The sequence continues at coordinate 53,515 of QLOI01000059.1, read as the reverse complement.
AGGGCTACTAGAACCCGCTGGCACGGAGCCTCTAGAAGTATCACTTCTGGAGTCATAGTCATAGGGAGCAGGCAGTATCGAGGTGGCCAGATTCCCAATAGTATCGATACCTGGAGTAATCGAACCAGATCTTGTGCGTTTTCTTGGTCTCCCCTTGGGTGCTTCCAGGCCATAGATACAATCGATATTTCTTTCACGGCAAGCATCGCACTTCTCCTGCCCAGAGCAACGAACTTTGCGACCCCGGCAGAACTGGCAGCTCCGACGCAGAGCACGGGTGGGGGCGGGTGATGTCATGTGAGTGAGGAGAAATAAACCAGAATTCGGAGCGTAACCGAGTTTTGGTTATTATTTAGTAGGGTCGTAATTTCGGGAAAGGCTAGGTCGATGGCTTAAATGGCTTAAAATGGGATGCCCTGCTCTTATGTCTGAAGACTCAAGCCTCGAATCAAATTGCCCGTATCCCAGGCTTCGCGTTACCCGGCTGCCTTGGCGATTGGAGGAATTCCGCCAATGTGGTGAAGGTCTGAAGGGCTTTGGGGGAATGGTTCCGTTGGCTGCGTTTCGACGTTGCTAAGAGGAAGTGTAACAATAAGCCCCACTACCGGTAGATTAGGGCTGCTGAAGTAAAGGAAGAATCGATTGGGGGCCCAGAAAAAGAAGGGCGATATTTTCCATACTTATGCTTTGTCAGTGTACGCCTTGCCTCAAGTAAGTGGCCTTCCCTCTAGCAGTATACAACCAGTAATCACGAAAGCTGATCGGTAAAACTGTCATTCTTCTCAGCTACCCAGCTGGTACTAAAGATCTGTGCAGTACGTCAGAAAGCTTCCCACGATGAAGATGTTTGCCCGATCCCCGAGCTATGAATCTCGGGTGCCACAGTACAGCCGCGCCCTCGCCAAAGTTTCTCATGCGTTGATTGGCACAACTACCGGTATCTCGCTTAGCGATCGCAATTGCATTATTATGTAGCCTCACACAGAAATGCACGAAAAATGGAATTATCCACGTACCATTTCGCGCTGCCCACCATTTAGTTGAAATGGCAGCTTGCACATGGTTTGGTATGCCAGGTTCTCGTATAAATCGAGGTACGATATAAGAATTTTGCGGATGGGGTCATCTCTCAAAACGCGTCGTAACTGTCGGGATTATCGTACACTTCTCAAACACAACTGATAGCATCGATATCGAAAATCATTTTAACCATCGCACGAAGTTATCATAGGTTGGGTTTTATCGGCGGAACCGTCGGTCCCGAGTCGGACCGTTTGCACTCGAGCTTGCGCTATTGAGCCACATTAATTGTCCCACAAGTAGATCCAACGAACCGAGAGCTAAAATCATATTATATCACTCGTAGATCGTGGCGCAGTGATTTGACCTAAATGCCGGTAGCGAGTGAGGACTGGGTTTCGCTGCACCGTCGCGTACCGTTGGGCGGTGGGCGTTGCGTGGCCCTGGCGTGCTGCAATATTTACAATTACTTGAACCAGGATCCAAAACGGGACACATATACTAAACTCGCTACGTTCGCATTCCAAAGAGAATGCTATTACCGTACTCGAGCACCGGTATACTGCTGTGGCCAACCAGGGCCCCTAACACAATACCCCACACGGAGGAAACAGGCCCGAAGGCCAACCGAGAGCCCCGGAAACTACAGCTAGCACCGTAAGAGCTCAATACTACTATTTACGGCAGGACAAATATAATTCAGCTAATCTCACCCCCCCNNCCCCCCCCCGCGCGCCAGCAGACGATAGCAGTCACTACCTAGGAGCATCGTGAAGAAAGCTCGCCAAAACAACCCCGTCCGGTCGTGGCCCGGAAAATCGATGCACAACTGAACTGAGCTGGGAGGTTTCGTCTCCTGACACCTTTCCTTACCGCCGATTACTGGTTTTCGTTCTTCCTGAAGCGACGCCGGAAGGTGAAGAGGCCCGAAAATCCATAAGCATCCCGGGGTGAAGGATGAACAGGCATTGCGCCAGAGACGCATTGGAGCAGCGCTGGCACAGCCATGATACCGTATGGTGTCACAACCGTTGGGCATAAACAGCACCTTAAAAGAAAACCGTTGATTATCTTGCCTGCTAGTTGCATAATCCTGCAACTTACTTACGCATGGGAAGTTTGTACATCACAGCTGCGCTGTCAATGGGTTGATCCGCCACTGCCAATCCTTCGTTTGCCTTCAGGGTCCCAGGACTTCAGAGGATAGTCCCTAGTAGTCCACAAAGAGCGTAGCTAATCATACCTTAGGGTAACGTACAGATAGGAGCGTGAAAGATGAGCCCGGATGTCTATCGAGATTGCAGACCTCCAAGCAAAGTTCTGAGGTAAGAATATATATTAAGCCAACGTATTCGGCGGTTTTAGCCGAGGTAGCCCAGACCATTCGTTACAGATTCCCACTTCGGACGTTGCGGTAGCAAGTACCCTCTTAATGATGGAGAACTACTACTGACAGTTTGCGTTAGGAAGGTTTTCATAGCAGTATTACACTGAAATAATATGCCCCCACCCACCTCTTATTAAGGCCTTGTGATGTAGCATCTCTCTCCCCAAACCTCTTTAACCCCTGTTTTAATTTCGACAATAACAGTAACTTAGATGATACCCCAATACCATAGTTGGCTTTACTGCCGGATCAGCCCAACACACCATAAGAGAAAAACATAGTTGAGGTCACCAGGACGCTCCCGCTTTGTGGCGTACGTTTCATCACTAAATGAGGTTTCAATCAATGCCTGAGGACTGTCGTGGTAGCTGAGCCAGTAACTAATTGATCCACCCTTTGGGAAATCATAAAGCAAGCGCTAAATCCTTGAATATCTGGTCGAGGCGAATTGTGTGTTGTAATCCTCCGAGTTTGCCACAGAGTAGAGGTCAAACTCTGGGCCCACTTGGATCGCAGTGCCCCTCAAATTCCCGGTTTACCTCCTCAGAAGCTGATGGCCAGATTACTACCCTCTAGCTGTGTATGTAGGCATGTCCTAGAAGCTGAACCCCCAAATAGCGTATCTCGCTTCATATTTGCCGCAGAAGCTAATAGTCTATCCATCCATCCGTGGGGAGGAGCTGTTCGGACGTGATCCCCAACCTATTTGGAGATATTCCGAGAGCTATCATATTTCCACTAGATTGTATCTCCAAGCAACCATAAAACCGGTCTATACAAACATGCGAACGATCCAAACCGCATATACCAGCCGGGCAGACCTGAAAACCAGTACTGCACTGTACTCCTATTGTCTCCTAACCACAACTAATACTTGATCCTATAATTCCCCCATCAGGCAGCCTACCCTCAACGAAAAAGCCCAAAACTTCCACTCAAGATATATGTACGAGGCTGCCGCTAAAAATGTGGAAAAAATTACATGCAAACCATGCTACTTCAAGCTTTCCGTTCAATGCATTCTGAGGCTGTGAAAATTTTGAAAAATTGATAGCATACCGGTAGCCCAAAGGTCTTTCAAATACCTCCCCATGTGCTCACAGATCTGTAATCATTGAAGAATCGCTGGCCACTTCGCCACGTGATAAAAAGTCGAAGCCAAAAAAGCGCCAATCCGGGCCGTTCACTAACGAAAACGTGCCACGACCAATATACCAACCAACCGTATGATAGCTCTCTTGATAACCCCTCACCTACCGGTAGTTTAGATGCAGAGTTGCAAAGGAAAGTGAAATCCAGGGAATTGTTTCACAATAATATAATAAATAGCGTTATTATAGATGAAGACCCGGGGCCCGTTTGGCAAGCCGTTATAATTTAAGGTAGTGGTAATCTCAAAAAGGGATTTTGAAATCATATGATTTGGAGCCGACTAATCAGACGCACAGAGAGGAATTATGTAAGCTTATTTGGGATATCCTATTGGTCAGTTTAAAAAAAATCATGATTCCAAATCGCAATTCGAGACCACAGCTACCTCAAACCACTGACCAGTGGCTAGAAGGTCGACATGACTATTTTCAGCGGAAATCATTCCACACTACACATATTTTCTCTTCTCTTGGCTCCAGCCTCCAACTTGCGATTACTTGTACAGTCCGATACAATGCCAAGAAGTTCCTGAAATTAAAAGTCCGAGTTACCGCAGACTCCCCACACAAGCACGATGCCAGGGGAGATATTTTCGTACAAGGTAGGGGTTATTTTGCTGGCTAACTACCGGTATCACTGTCTTGTACGAAAACGTGTCCCTGGGTACTCGTCCCTGGCAAGAGGGGAAACCAGGGATGATTAGTAAACGGGCGGCCTTTCGGAAAATAAAATAAAAAATCTGTTGAATATCCGACGACGTTTACTACTGGTGGGCCGCGTAGGGCTTTCGTGTTTGCGCGTCGCTATGGATTCTTGGACCGATGCGTACCTTAGTACCTTCAGAGTGTAGTAGGTATATGAACGCTCTAAATTACAGAACGTGCGAAATTAAGTTCCAAAAATCGTGCGGTTTAATGATACCTGCAGAATACGTGAAACAAATCAAGTCCGTCCCCCCAACTAAATTCTAAGTGAGAACTTGTGTAAACCACCCGGAATTCATTAGTGCTCGAGCATGTGTTTGAGCAGGGTAGGAAAACACTTATAGAAAGTGCGTACCTGCTTTACCTAGCACCCACCAGTCCCAATCTACTACCCAATCCACAAAGGCCCCCTGGAACACTCATTACCTAAGTAAAAGAGTATTCTCACCACAATCAAAAACCTCTCCTGAGGCAAAAGAAAGGCCTGAATCCGGGATTGAACCGGAGACCTCCTGCATTTTCGAGGCCCCAAAGCAGGAATCATACCACTAGACCATTCAGGCAGTTGGAAGATTCCTACCATTCATGTCCAGAACTAGCGCTGACACTGCGGAGGGCTCAATCTCGATGAGTCATCGAGTGACCCCTTATGATTGGGTATTCCAGTTAGGCAAGCGCAACACAATTGGGGTGGTTTCTAGAATTCATTGCCTGAGCAAATGTTTTGACACAAACGGGTCTAGTCCAAGCTGTCAATGAGAGTGGGCATATCTCCCCTTTCGTTAGGATCTACAAGTATTCTTGCTATCACTTTGCAGTACCGGTAGTGTGAGAATAGCAACGATCAAGGAAAATCGGAAAAATCTACAGCGAGAAAGAGCTGCTTAAACCCCTTTTCGTCTACGGAATGATAATATACATCGCGAACTGGATTACTTGATCAGAAATTCGCCCGATGCCATGAATGTATGCCCGTAAAAGTTATTTATCGGGCGGCGCAGAGCTATTTTTCGTGCTAATCACGCGGTGTCCATTTTATCGTCATCCTTACTTCCACTTCCACTTTCCCCACCTTCCTTCTTCAATAATGGGGTATTCTCGTCCTCCTCCTTGATCCCCTCTAAAGAGCCCGAAGCCTCTCCGCCTTCCTTCTTCCCTTCTTTGTCCTCCTTCTCCTTTTGTTCCTTCGCCAGCCGAGCCTTCTCGTCTTCCATAGACATTCGGAGCGCCAATGCCAGCTCAGGGTCCAAACTCGGATCGACTCCGAAGTCAAATCCTCCGGACCCTTCCCCTGTGCTAGCCCCCGTACCCTCTCCAGCACCTCCAGACGAAGCGCCTCCGGCTTCGCTCAAGATCGGGGTAGTAACCAAAAGGTCCGAAAGAAGATGAGGTCCAGGTGGAATAGTAGCCAAATGGGAGTTATCAGATGAGTTGATGGCATCGACAAAAGCTTGAAGCTTGGTGGTGTTGTCAGTTTCGACCTCACCGAAGTTAACGAAATCTATTGCGACATTATTTTTCTTCATCTTCCTTGCCAGCTTTACGAGAGTCTTTTCATCTTCAACGATAGGAGAGCCGACAAAAACGATGATCCGCTGGCGTTGAGACTTGTTTTGGCGATGCTTTAACGCTAACTGTAGAGCCGCGAATAGAGTCGATCAGCCTGAGACCTATGAGGTAAACTTGGAGGTTGGCGCGGAGATAATCTATGACATACACCAGCGACTTGGATCCCTGTTGCTAGATGAGTTCCACCTTTGATCTTTGTGTCATGTAACCCGCTCAAGATCTTCCCAAAATCTGTGGTTAACGTAACCAATACCTCCGGTCCCTTACCACCCATGGTCATCAAGCCTACTGATGATTCCGCGTTGGCCTGAGTTTTCGCGGAGAAGATAAGGGAGACTGCATCTGCTTGAGCCTCAAAACGAGTTGGTCTTCATTGATCAGATTCCCTAGTTAGCTCTAAGCCCCAAGCAGGAACAGGAGTCGAAAGCTTACGTATAATCACCGTTCCGACTGCTCTCGCTGTTGTCAACTCTGCAAATAAAAAGTCCTAGTTAATAGATGATAGGAAATTTATGGATCTCATGGGCCCACAAACACTATCATGGTCGCCTCCAACATGATTGCGGTGGCACTTATATGTGTAAAGTGTAAAAGCTATTGCTAAGGGATAGGATGATGAGACGGCGATGATGGGAGTTGATGGGGATGATAGAAGCTGATTGCCAAGTGAGCTGTGTGGTCGGAGTTTGGAGTTCCGGTGGGGATACTCTAAACTCAAAAGCTCTGGGACTGAGGTAAGGTAGAATTACCCGGCTTTGTTGCGCGCCAAGCCCTTTATGTCGGGGTTTGACTTTCAACTTTGCTTTGTTTACCAACACCCTCTCGCTCCGCTCCGAGTTTGCATTACAAAAAGGGACAAACTCACAACAGCGCGCCGCTATCCCTCCTTCCTTCAATCAGCGCGGTTAACCACCAAACCCGTATTTTTCTGCAAATGGCACCCCTTCGACGCAAAAATCGTAACTCTCAATCCCCTTCTAACGCCCCTGGATCGCCAGTACGAACGCCAACACAATTCCCACGATCACCTATGAAGTCTACTTCTGCAATGACACCAATGAAGTCGCCTTTGCGCCAAGTGCGTCCTGCTGGAATTACGAAAAACCAGAAGGCTACCATTATTGAAAACTTGAACTTAGAGAGTACGTCTGGTCTATGGATTATGTGACGGCTTCAGCAAATAAACATCTAATCCGTCACTAGTAACCGAACGCGCGAGAAAGCTCCGGGCACAATACACCATGCAAGCACGCTCGTTAAAACAGAGGATCGAAATGCGAATTAACAGAGTACCTAAGAAGCTCTGGGAGATGAAGATGGGGGATTTATTAGCCCAGCACTCTAACAAAAATAAGGAGCCGAAGGTAGTGTTACCGAAACTGGGCCCTAGAGGGGTCAAGGGTTTTGTCGAAGACGTGAAAAGATTAAGGTTTGTTCTCATTCAAACCTGGTTCGGTACTTTTACTAAATCCTTGGCTACACAGTAATGAAGGAAATTGCCAGCCCGATATTCAACCAGAGCGACTTATTGTTCCTAAAAAGAGAGTAACCAAAAGGACCGTTGGCACCTCAGCTCGAGAGAAGATGCCTCCACCTCCTCTTCCAGCACATCCTTCCAGCGGGCCTAGCCGCTCTTCCGGAAAACCGGGTCTACCACCTTCATCTTCCCCTGTTCGATCATCATCTCCAGCGCGGCCCCTGCCCGTCAAGAAAACCGTTGGACGGACAACCCGCAAAGTTCCATCGAATGGCTCAGTTGCTTCAGCGCCAACTCGACCGTCATCTCGTGCTACAACGCGCTCCTCACTTGAAACAACCGCGACTAGTGCTGGCAGTAGCCAGGAAGTCTTAGGGGCGAAGGCTACCAAAAGCTCGCAGGCAAAGGGCAAAGCGGCTTCGGCAATGACGACAGGTACAGCAAATACCGGGCTAAAGCGGGGTGGTGTTAAAGGAAATCCGAGCTCGGGGAGCTTAAAAGAAAATAAAGTGGCCGGAGTGAAGGAAAAATCTTCTTCCTCTAAAGCTACCAAGAAAGAAGCGGCAGCAACCACAGGTGGGAGAATATTGAGATCAAGGAAATAAACTCGTTTAGGAAATCTATGGGGTTTGGAGTCGGGAAGCAAAGGATTAATGTTTTATTCACTTGCATTGGCCTCAGAGGATAGGCATCATTACCTCGGGCCATAGCAAAGAGCCGGATATTCCCAGTCATGTCGAATCCCGGCTGGCGTAGGATGACTCCTCTTATATCCGCTCATTCCGTTTCTTGGGTCTGCTGGGTGCTTTCTCTTTTTGCCTTTATGTTTATATATTTCATTCGGTTGGCTGGTGTATATCCCCTTTGACTTGGGCAGTTGTACAGTAGACAATACATAAGAAATGTCGGTGTAAGTTGGCTTCTGTATTTTGAAATCGAGCTTCAGCCGATAAATGGTATTAGGATCATATAATGCTATTGGGGCAGGGAGCTCTTGGACTCAAGAAAATTTGAGGTTCAAATCAACCACTTGATTACTCGGTGGTATACAGTTCTAGTCCCTGCAAACAAATTTGAATGATACGATCTGAAAGTAAACTAGGCAGAAGCAGCAACATTGCGATGAAGTTCCGGCTTTACATCGGTGACGGCTTTCAGGAGATCCTCAATAACCCTAGGGCCCTTTTCTTTGGTCGCAGCCTCAATATCCTTCAAAGTTTGCTCAATCTCTTTAGTAGCCTCCTCCTCGGCTTTGGCGTTGACACCAGAATGCTGTAATGAAGTTAGCCTGTTTTAAATTCCGCATTGCAGAGAGGTGAATAAACCAACCTTAGATTCGAATTCTTTGAATTCATTCTCTTTCTGCTTTTTGTATTCTTCGATCTCTTTTTGAGCTTCGCTTCGAGCATCCTTAACTTTTTGTGTTCGATCTGTGGTAGGTTTAGTATGATTCAATGGGTGAGCAACAGGAGGGCGGGGGTAATGGAGGGGTTACATACAAGCTCTCGCTAGAGTGAGCATCGACATCATCAGAGTTAGCAGCCATCAACCTCTTTTGAAAAAGAAATGTAACCAAAGAAAGACATCTGATGTCTGCTGTGGCGAATAAGAGCTTCTACCTTTCTGAACTATCTTCTGTGCTTCCCTTTCGGCCTATCCAATATACCGTCAGCATCACTGTCACTGTCACCATCATCGCTATCTCAATAATCCCACAAAGCTTGGTAGTACGCACATCGAGGAGGGTTTGAATCCCAGCAGAGTTTTGAGCGGACTATCAAAATAAAATAAGTTGAGTATGTCTTAACACCTTTGATAACTTCTAGACGGCGGAGCGAGGGGTAAGGCAAGATAAAAGATACCATTATTTGGGGTTTTATATGGCTCCGAGAAGTCGAGCTTTCCGATTGATCGATCTGAAGAGAGGGTTTTTAAGAGGGTTTGTTGGAAACGAACGAAGGAACCAACGATCATAGGCATAAAGGTAACGGCACAACCTGCTCTTCGCCCTCATCTGGTCGTTCTCGGGCGCCAAGACTCGCGCCCCTTGCAACCCTCTCGGGGTCTCAAATCTCCTAGGTCCCTTCACAACGATCAACAGTTTACAGAGGCTAGTACTATTTCCTTTGGGCTTCCTGTGAAACGATAAAATACTCGACTGCAAGTTCCTACTCACGGGATCTCCTCTACCAACCTGAGCATCAAACGCGTTAATAGAGTTTCGACCTTGCCTCTACCTTGTTACCCAAAGTCCTAGTTTGTGCTTTGGTTACTGTGTATTTTTTCTTCTTTCCTTCTCTCTTCTTTGCAAGCTGATAAACCGCACACTTTCCTCTAGATGCAGTTCACCTACATCTTTGCGCGCTGTTTCTTCGTCTAGCTATATTTGCACCTACGTGTGGTTCAAGCGGGACGGTTGGAGACAGTGGGTAGTTCGGGGGCTTCTGGAACCCCGGGACTTGTACCGGCTGGTTAACAAGCTACGATGGCGGGTGGTAATATTAAGGTGGTTGTGAGGGTGCGGCCGTTTAATAGTAGAGGTACTTTCTACCTTCCTCACCCTCGAAGATACTGGTACGGGGTTGTGCGGGGTGCTCTGAGCTAACGCTGCTGTGTGGACGACCTGTCCTGTGTGAAATTTAGAGAAGGATCGCGGCGCAAAATGTATCGTTCAAATGAAAGACAGCCAAACGGTCCTGATCCCACCCCCTGGAGTGGAGAAGAGCGCTGGAAGTAAAACCGCAAAAGACACTGGTCCTAAAATTTTCAATTTCGACAGGAGTTATTGGAGTTTTTCAAAGGGCGATCCTAATTACGGTGCGTCGGCTTTAGTTATTAGATGGGTGTCGACGGGAATGTTCTGACGGATTTTGTAGCGGGCCAGGAGAATCTGTTTGACGACCTCGGAAGACCATTGCTAGATAATGCCTTTGAAGGTTATAATAATTGCATTTTTGCTTATGGCCAGACTGGATCTGGGAAGTCGTATTCTATGGTATTCAGTTCTACCCCACGCTCTTCTCGGAAACCTATGGGAGACACCCTGAGGGCGCAATACCAAGCTAACCGTTCACGGTGGTGTAGATGGGCTACGGCGAGGAATACGGTGTAATTCCGAAAATTTGCCAGCATATGTTTGAGCGGATGTGAGTTATACTCCCAGTAATATATTGAGACAAAGACCATACAGAGCTGATATTACTGTAGAACTACCCAACAAACTGATCCAAATCTGAAATGCACCGTCGAAGTGTCCTATCTAGAGATTTACAATGGTATAGTTTCGAGTGGTTCCTGTCCAACCCATACACGTCTTCTGACTATTTGAAAACAGAACGAGTTCGCGATCTCTTAAACCCAAGTACGAAAGGAAATCTCAAGGTTCGAGAACATCCTTCATTAGGCCCATATGTTGAAGACCTTGCGAAGCTCGTAGTGAGCTCCTTCGGTGAGATCGAGCATCTCATGGACGAGGGAAACAAAGCAAGGACGGTTGCTGCCACAAACATGAATGAGACATCGTCACGTTCCCATGCTGTGTTTACTCTCATATTAAGCCAAAAACGGCATGACGTTGAGACGGGCTTTGATACCGAAAAAGTTTCTCGAATCAGCCTCGTTGATTTGGCTGGTTCTGAGAGAGCTACATCTACTGGTGCCACCGGTGCGAGGCTGAAGGAGGGAGCTGAGATTAACAGGTCCTTATCTACACTGGGACGTGTGATTGCAGCTCTGGCAGATCTGTCCTCCGGGAAGAAGAAGAATGCAAACATGGTTCCTTATCGAGACTCTATCTTGACTTGGTTACTCAAGGATTCTCTCGGCGGTAATAGTATGACAGCCATGATAGCAGCCATCTCACCGGCCGATATCAATTTCGATGAAACCCTTTCCACTCTTAGATACGCCGATTCAGCCAAGAGAATCAAGAATCACGCAGTCGTGAACGAGGATCCAAATGCCAGAATGATCCGAGAGCTCAAGGAAGAGTTACAGCAATTGAGACAGAAACTATCTGGTGGCGGTTCGATGCCAGAAGAAAACTACGCCCCAGACACGCCACTTGAAAAACAAATTGTCACCATTACTACTCCTGATGGACAAGTGAAGAAGGTTTCAAAGGCCGAGATTGCAGAGCAATTGAATGCATCTGAGAAGTTGCTAGGCGATCTGAACCAAACCTGGGAAGAGAGGTTGGAAAAGACGCAACAAATTCACAAGGAGCGTGAAGCAGCGCTAGAGGAGCTGGGAATTAGCATAGAAAAAGGATTCATCGGTCTCTCTACCCCAAAGAAGATTCCTCATCTCGTCAATCTCAGGTTGGTGATTTCCCCTATCTCTATCAGCAAATAGCTTATCTATCCCAGTGACGATCCACTGTTAGCCGAATGCCTAGTCTATAATATCAAGTCAGGAACCACACTAGTTGGGAACGTCGAAACCTCTACCACTGCTCAAATTCGTCTGAATGGTTCAAAGATCCAAACCGACCACTGCCGATTTGAAAATGAAAATGGTGTTGTGACATTAATTCCTAATCAAAATGCTGCTGTCATGGTCAACGGGCTGAGGATTGATGGCCCTAGAAGGTTAAGGACAGGCTATCGCATTATCTTAGGCGATTTCCATATATTCAGATTCAATCATCCGCAAGAGGCCCGCGCGGAGCGAGACAAACTAAGACAGTCTGCAACAATGAACTCTGACAATCGTCACTCATTAAGCAATGTAATCACGATAGATGCGTTAGAGAGGGCTGAATCTGAGACAAATGGCAGCAGGCCGGATTCTCCGGCTATGATTCCAGCAAACAGCCGCGACATTGATTGGTCATTTGCTCAGAGGGAAGCCGAGGAGATGAGACACAGGAATATTCGCAGAGGACGCCCCGATAGTCGCCTTGATTCAATAGACGATGGAACCGAATCTGTTACGTCTTTTCCGGGAATTCGAGAAAAATATGCCTCTATTGCTACTCTGGATGAGCTCTCGCTCGATACGGTGATTACTATGCCGGGGTCCCCTCAGCAGGGCGAAGCTGAGGAGAAACTGAGACTCATGAAAGATGAGATGCAGGCCCAATTGGAGAAACAGAAAGAAGAGTATCAACAAAAGCTCAAAGCTACCGAGGAAGCCCATGTCGAGATTAAGGAAATCAGAGCCGAGAGAATCAAAATGCAGGAAAGGCTTGAATTGGCTAAGAAAGAGATGCAAGAGAAGTTGGAGTTACAACGAAAGGAGTATGAAAGCCGACTCAAAGAGATATCACTTTCTCCTTCAAAGGTCAGAGACCCTGAGGATGGTCTAACTGATATGGAAAAGAAGCTGGCCAGATTCACATTTGATCACTGGCGTAAGCGAAGATATGTACGGATGGCAGAGTCAATACTGCAACATGCCGCAGTCTTGAAGGAGGCTCAGATAATGAGCAATGAAATGGAGAAATCTGTGGTATTCCAATTCACAATTGTGGACGAAGGCCACACATTTCAATCGAGTTACGATTTAGTATTAAACGGAGTATCGGCTGAAGACGACGAGTTTCTTGACATGGCACGAAAACCCTGTGTCGGTGTTCGTGTGATGGATTTTGAGACCAATGCCGTTCATCTCTGGTCTTTGGAAAAACTGCAGAACCGTGTGGGTCAGATGAGGCAAATTTATCAATACCTAGATAGGCCGGAGTATCTGCAGGTAAGACCGCCTCCGGCTCCTTGGTATTGCCGTCTTCTATTTACTAAGACTCCTGTGAAGCACCTCCGCCCCAGAGACCCATTCTCGGAGCCAACTCCTCAACAGTACTCCTTGATTGGGGACGTTGATGTTCCTTTGACGGCAATATTTGAGACACGTTCTCAGGATTTTGTACTCGACGTCATATCACCCCATACAGCGAGTGTGGTTGGAATCATTAAACTTGCACTTGAACCTTCGTCGGCGGAAGCACCCTCGTCGACTCTCAAATTCAACGTTGTGATGCGAGAATTACAAGGCTTTGCTGAACGGGAGGGATCATCAGTCCATGCTCAAATGTTCATTCCCGGTATATCCGACGAGAGCGGTGCCACTACAACTGGGATGATAACAGATTTTGACGAAGGGCCAGTGAAATTTGGAAGCACTCATCCTATGAGTATGCCTCTCGGAGCTCCACTAAGAAATGCTACTCTTCGAGTGGCTATATTTGCAAAAATCACAAGCATGCATCTCGAGAAACTTATCAGCTGGGATGACATGCGAGATCCCAAACCCACATCGTCAAAGAAAAAACGAGGTGCTCGACTGAACGAGACAGAGTTCTATACCGAGGAGAAGCATGATGTTTTTGCCCGTGTCCAAATACTGGAGCTGTCTGAGTCTGGGGATTATCTTCCGGTTGAGGTTATCCAACAATCCGAAACTGATCCTGGGTTATTCCAGTTACGCCAGGGGCTGCAACGTAGGGTTCAACTTAACCTTGCGCATAATTCGGGAGATGCTTTCCAATGGAGCGATATCACGCAACTCCGAATCAGTCAGGTGCGGCTCCTTGACCCCCGGGGAAAAACACCTGATATGTCATCGCCAACCCGCGAAATAAAACTCAACACAGTTTTAGGACCCGTGGTCAAGAAGAACTCCGATGGCACTGGCACAATCGGTGTTGTTGCCCAATGGGATTCCAGTCTTCATAACTCTATATACTTGGATCGAACCACGGCAGACAAGTACCGTGTCCAAATGAATCTCCGGTGGAACGTAGTTTCCGACAAGCTATCAGAGCCAATCGCTTTCTCACAGGACGTTTTTTCACAGGTGCAACCTAGAGTACTTAAAAGCCCTAATAAATTCATGCAGCTGTGGAATAACAACAGAATCACGCATGCAAGTGTGGGACTCTTCCAATTGGTTGTTCGGCCAGCTGCAGCTCGTAGGGCGGGCGATCTCTGGAGAATGAATACCATGCACCGATATGTGAAGGGCGAGGAATATCTTGGCGAGTGGACGCCTCGCGGTGTAAGTTTGGTGAAAGACTTCCTCAGAGCGAAGAGGAGAAGAATCAGGGCTGCTGAAGTCGAGAACGCCAAAGGGTTCTTAAGCTCTTTACCAGTAACCAGAAATGTGACCCCAAAGCCCGGGGTGGAAGAACTCCCAGCAGAAATGTCCCGTGAGGGCTCTAGGGAGGACCTGCCGCAGGATTGCTCTTACGGCGGAGCCATGGAACCTAGTGAGGAAAGGGACGAAGTTGGTGGGGAGCCCGAGTTAGTGGATGATACGAAGATCACTGCAACTCTTCAGGAACCCCCGCCAACTGAAGACGTACAAGCTGAGGACGGGACCCTAGAAGACCCGCCAGATTGGGCGCCAGAATACACACCAGCAGAGACCCCGTCAGGAAGTTCGGGGGGGGATTCTGAGAGCAGCCCAAGAGAGAGCCGTCAGGGGAGCCCAGGGAGAAGCTCAGCAGAAACGCCGGAAGGGGCACTAGTGAGCGAGCTGATTACGAGCGAAATTTCCCCCCTAAGAGAAGAGGACCCGCATACACATGTGCTACGGAGATATGTGGACTTATGGTCCTCGTGGAAAGACCCCAGCGAGGTAGGCAGCCAGCGCTCGCGAATGTTCGTAGAAGAAATATGCTAACAGAAAATACCAACTCTAGAATATACTCGTACGACAGAACACGGAACCCCCACAAGACGCAGCTTGCTTTGCCGAGCCAACGGAAGCTGAGCCTCCGCGATTGATCGCCGAGGTCCGGCAGATCCCCAAAAGGTTTATTGATCCAAGTATAATTCAAAAATACACTCTCTAATGCGCTCCCCTCCTGTATAGTACCTCAGTGTTGAAGTCGGGCTATCTGTTTATGCCAGATGAATCCAAGAATGCATGGATCAAGAGGTACTTTGAACTGCGGCGGCCCTATATGCATGTTCACTCGATCACAGACGGAGAAGAAATCACAGCCATCAATCTCACCCACTGCCACATCGACCATAACCCTCACGTTCGAAAACTCCTAAGAAAACAGAACAATAATATATTCGCTGTGTACACGCCACTCAATACCTATCTCTTCGGGGCGAAGAGCGAACGAGAGATGATTGAATGGATATTAAAGATAGATCAATCTCATTTTGACACCAACACCAGTCGGAGTAACACGCCTGCCGACGAATAGAGGAGAGTACCCTAGGGTTAGCGTTAATGAATGTCGTACTATATCATGAATCATGGCGAAGGCAGTTTCAAGATGATACGGCAGTAATGAGTGTCTGTGTTTGTGTTTTTCTTTTTCCTTCAAAAGGGTACCCAAGACTTCAGTTTTTTTTCTTCAGTTTTTCCGCTTCTTCGATCGAAGGCCGACTGTTCGTTTGTTTTTCGATAAAGCTTTAGAGTTTGGCGTTTAATTCTTTCCTTTCTCATCGGAGGGTTTTCTGGGCGGGGCTGGGAACATGCAAAGGGTGTGAGGTTGTATGTGGGGCACTCATCGTAGAGTAGAGATGGGAGGAGAGGTTAGGTCAGGCAGGCAGAAAGGAAATTATGCTCATGGGCTCTCTGGTCAGGCTGGCAGCATCACGATAAATGACGAAAGCAGTGTTTTCTTTTTTCGTTTTCCTTCTTTTCTTTTCCCTCGTTTCCCTCCCTCTTCCCATTAATTCCACATTTCAAACGTTTACAGTCGGTTTATCCATCAGAGATACTTTGTAAAACACTGTTTTTCGACCGTGTCTGACGAAGATGATTACGATGATAATTATTACCTTTCAGGAGATATCTATCACAGTATTTGCACTATATCATACTACTCAAAGCTTGGCCCTACACCCAACAAATTATGATCGCGTTATGGATGTCGGTTACCATAGGACAGATGGTCTACCGGTAGTCTACGGGTAGTCATTACAAAACCAAACACGGTATTAGAACTTTATGATCCAGAGCTGTCTCAGCTCCCCATTCATCCATTAATAAGCCAAGGAAACAAACAAGTTTCCACCTGACTCTCTCCTTCTCCACCCTCGTGGGAAAAGTATTTTTGGCCTCCTCCTTACCAATATACCTGTAAGCCAAAGGCGGGTTTGTAACCGCATTCAACCCACAACAGAGAAAAGCTCTCAAACCCGCAAAGTCAGGGGAGGGATGGTGCAAGTAAATAGTACTGCCCCAGTTCAGCAACTTGTTATGTGAGTGGGGCTCGGACACTATTGTTACGGTTGATGATCCACACAACAGCTCCCTAAGCTCTCCTCAAACCTCAACTCCCTTTCCCCAAAAATTCAAATCCATCTCTTTCACACCGCCGTACGCACCGTACCGCGACCGTGACCGTACCGTGTTATTATTTACTTGTCTCCCCGTGCACACATACCGTGCCTTGTCTTGTCGGCGCCTGGGGCCAATTATATACCGGTACCTGTCCATAACTAAAAGGGGAATTCTCCCTCCTCCTCAAAAAAACACCTATTATACGAAGCAACTTTTCTCAGTCTTCGCGATTTCTACCTTATTTGCTTTACAAAGCGAAGGAAGGAAGGAACGCAACGTAGGGCGAAATGTCCTTCAGAGGCATATTCAAGAAGGACGGTGGTGGAAGTAGTGGTAGTAGCAAGAAGGAAACAACACCACCTCCCGAGTTCACCTTCATCCGCAGCGATACCGTAATGAACCCTTCTTCCCCTTCTTCTTCTCCCCCCTTATTACTAACGTCCCTTTCCATTTCCCAGAACACCCGGGACGTCCTGAACCTCCACGATCACAACCACAACCACAACCACCAGCAGCAAGATAAGGACCGCCTATCACTCGACCGCCCGCACTCCTCCTCCGGACGCCCCAGATCTCCCTTATCCGGCAGCAAACTGGGCCTCTCTACCCTGTCCCCCCGGCGCAGATCCAATTCGTCGGCGCACGTGCCCGCGGACTTACCCAGCATCTCGAGCACCGGCGATAAAGAGCAGCAATGGGAGCTGCGGGCGGCGAAACTTGCTCAGGGCGGGCAACCGAGTGCCGGGATTATGCCAAGGGGGTATGGTGAGGAGGTGGTTGCTAACAACGATGTAAGCTCCTTCCTTTTCCCTTTTTCCCTTTCATTTCCATTTTCGCTCCCTTCCCTCCTGACTACTATCTGGAGGAGGAGGAGGAGGGGAGGGCTTTGCGGTGATTTTTTGGTTGGTCGGTCGGTTTTTTCCTTTTTATTTTTAGGGGATTGGTTTTTGTTAATTGGTTGATTGGGTGCTGATGGTTGGTGGGTGTGCGTGTGGGGTACGATAGGATAATATTCAAGAGGCGATTCGATTACATGAGGCCGGAGGTATGTTCATGTTTAGTCTTATAATCCCTTTCCTCGATTTCGCACGAAAATTTGACGTGCTTTTCTATCCTATCACGAATATATGTCTTGCGCAATACCCGCATGGACATATGTTTGGTTGATCGGGTGGGGAAGATTACTATGTCATGATCAAGATCAATTGCGATGGACGGATGGATAGAAAGATAGATAGAAACAGTAAAAGCTAACTACGGTAACTAAACGAAAACAGAACTAAATAAGTCCACAGCAATCTTCGGACGTCTCGCAGATCCGAACGGTCCAAACAACCCACTATCCCAGGTTCTCTATGGACTCGCCCTCCGGTGAGTAGTCTAAACCCCCACCACCACAATCACCACCTAACGTAATGCAAAAATATAGTCACGGTTGGGGCATCGAACCAAACCTCCCCCGCGCACTAACCTATCTCCAATCCGCCGCGCGCAATTCCGCCGCTGTGGAAGAGCTAGCTTTAAAAGCTGGCATGGCCAAGGGCGGGAGCGCAAAGGGCGAGCTCGTGCTCGCGATATTCGAGCTGGGCAATTGCTTCCGCCACGGCTGGGGCGTGCAAAAGGATCCCGTGGCGGCGCGAGAGTACTACGAGACGGCGGCGAACCTTGGGGACACGGATGCCATGAACGAGGTCGCATGGTGTTATTTGGAAGGATTTGGGTGTCGAAAGGACAAGGTTTGTTTCTACCCCCACCATATCCACTATTTGCTCGATGGATTTTCCAATAAAAAAATAAAAAAATAAAGCATGGGAAAAAGAAAAAGAAAAAAGGCAAGATGAAAAGAGGGGTGTAAGTATGAAGAAGAGAAGAATGAATGAAAGAATGAAAAGAGGGGATGAAGGTGGGGGATTAACCGTTATATCCTCCTCCCTCTTACATACATACATATACAAACACCATTTCTGCCTGCTTTCCCGTTCACCATTTCCTCCCTTTCCTTTTCTGCCCTCTAGCATGGCAGCTACATACGCCATGCTCATGCCATGCTCATGCCATGCACCGCAACTCCCCCTCTATTTCACCCCCCAAAATGCAGGTCACAACTGACCGCGCCCAACCACCAGATGAAATCCGCAATGTTCTACCGTATGGCGGAAAAACAGGGCAATAAGATTCTTGGGAATACTTGGTTCGTTCTGCTCCCTTCCTCCTCCTCCTCCTCCTCCCCCCTCCTCGCGAATGCCCCGATCGATCCCCGCGAAGGGAAAGAGAGGGGGAAAGAGGGGTTTTTCAGTCGGGATCACTGCCTCTCCATTGAGGGGAACGAACGAAGGAAGGGAGAGCTAACGGAGATATACGGTGAATAGGATATATAAAGACAAGTACATGACTGGCGATTGATGGATGGATTGTAGTAGTGGAGATCCGGGTTTAGTTTAGTTGGTTCTTGAAGGGGTTTTCGATTTCCGATTCTCGATTCTCGATTCCTTCTCCATTTCGTTCCTTTCCAGTTACTGCTTTTTCCTCCTCGAGCATTATACCATACCGTACTTGTAGCGCAGAATACCCATCAGGATAAATCAATACCTATCATGCTAAAAGATATAAAAAAGTTCAACACACAAACAGTACCGTAGACTAGTCTACCCCCTGCACCCACTACAATGCCAAACACTTTTTTTTTTACCCTGCCCGAAATAACGAAACCAAGCCAAGGCATCCAAAATCCCCTCC
>QLOI01000059.1:0-29832 GCA_003313605.1 Tuber umbilicatum | reverse complement strand
GGGGGGGCAGGTAAACTGGTGTGGGAGCAAATGTGGGTGGGAGCAGCAGCAGCAGCAGCAGCAGCAGCCGTACATTTGCTGCAGCAGGAGAAAGACAGGGGGGGATAAGGTGTGTGAGGGAAGGGTCGAATGGTCAATGAGTTTCCAGTGACGAGTAAGAGGCAAGCTCGTAAGAATACCCCGAGCGTGTGTATGATACCGGTATGGTGAAAAGGGTACGAACTTGGGCTGGGATGTTCCCCAACCGTTTACCCAATCCGTTCTCGCAGATGGGGGGTGAACCCAGCCAGTGACAACGAATCAAACAGGGTCTGCATGTCAAGGTCCATCAACCTCCACAAAACGACTTTTTTGGCCCACCGGATAGGCAGTGCGCCGCGGTGAAAGAAGGCCCTCTCCCTCTCTCACCCGCTTCACAGAAATGGCTTTCAGTAATTCTGAGAATAGAACCTTCGCCCACTAAAATGTGAGAGACAGTGTATGGGCTGGGAACTGGTGAGTGAGAAAAGAGGGAATAGCCCCTCCTTTCCCCCCCCCCCACTCAACCCACAGAATCTCATCCACTTATATCCAGTACTCGCCCTCCTTGTAACTTGGGTACTCTCCATCCGCCGCTTTGACTGGTTATCACTCAATCCTCTTCCTCAAGTCTCGTCAATCCTCGTCCATTCAAACTCTGAGTCGAAGGCGAATCATCACAACGAGGCTGGGTCGATTGGTTGCACATAGACTAAAAATCCAACATCCTCTGGTGCCGCTCACGAGAGACAGGCACGGAGAGAGAACAAAGCAGGAAAGCAAGCAAAGCATTCGTGCCCACTTGCGTACCGTACTCGTACTTGCTGCCTTCGGTAGGTCCACCGCCCCTTCGTCGGTCCCAAGTCCCAGTCACTGGTCCACCATCTCTCACTCACATAAACCTGGCTCAAAAAAAAAAAAAAAGAAAAGAAAAGCAGGAATGACCCCACTTCAAAGCAGCGAGTAGGGAAGTGGGAGGAGTGAGTGAGCGAGTGAGTGAAAAAAAAAAGAAGGCTCCCTCTCTTTTTTCCCCCTCTTGCTCTCTTCAATCGTGCGCGGTACAGCTAGTTACCTTCTGCTTTTCGCTCTGGGTTGCTATCATAAGCGTCCTGTCAAAGTTGTCAGTAAACTGTGCCCCAAAAGGAAACACACCTCTCCCCAAATCCCATCCACTCAAAGCCCCATCATTCCTGTCGACGAACAAAAGTTCGATAACTCATCACATCACAGCCCTCGTGAGCCTTTCTCCGCCGTGCCGAGAGAAAAAATGAAATATAATTTTTCTAAAAAAAAAAAAAAAAAAAACTCTTTCTTCCACGGTAGCTAAAACTAGTTCGCCGTACGAGTAACCCGTAGCTTAGCTTCCCCGCTGATCAACCCAATGAACCCAGCCTAACTCCATTATCACCTTAGGAGAATAATCGGAAAAATAGGTTGCCCTTACAAGTATTCTAAGAATTACCCGTACTTGTTATTTCTTGTTTTTTTTTTTTTTTCTTCTTCAATTATGAGGAAGGCTGCTCATTTGCCCTCACTGACAGCTCACCCTGCAAGGTTTCTCTCCATCATCTTGTCTCTCTTTGCGCACTCTCAGTCACTTGCGGCCGCCTTGATTTTTCATTTTTCTTGTTCAAGGGGATAAGCAGTACTCGGGAAAGTGAAGAAAAAAAGATCGTTCCTGGGTCCTCTCTCGTCCAGCTATGATACGTCCTTCCCCCGGCCTGCCATCAGAATCATTGCGCGCGTCTTTGCTTCTCTCGCGAGCTTAGCACCATAGCAGCCAGGTAAAGCAGCCTTGCCCCCGCTCCCTTGGATGTTAGGGAACCAAAGGGCAAAAAAATGCGGCCGTGGCGCAAACAAGAGGGATATCCCAACCAATTCTCGGACTGAAAAAAAAAAAAGAGCGCCCCTTCGGAAACCGTGAATGAGGAATAATGGGGTCTCGCACCAAAAAGAAAAGAATAAGCGCGGTACTTGTACAGTACGGTACATTGTCACAATGACAGGAAAAGGAAAAGTAACCGTGTTCGCTCTTGCAAAACATGTACCGTCACCAATAGTCTCCCTGCAAAGGTAATAACTGGGCTTGATGAAACTGAATAATAATGACAATAATAACTACCGTTATCCGAACGAATGACGAGAGAAAAAAGTGAAGGGGAAAGGGACCAAACACTATACTCGCACTAGTACTCGCACTGTGAGAAGTACAAAAATAACGGCGAAAAATGGGAGAGGCATGAGGTAATTGGGCATGTACCAGTAACAACTCTCGATAGTTGCCATCGATTGACAGGAAGGAGAGACACAAGGGACCGGGTTTAGAGGCACTGTGATAGCGGAATTTTTAGAGCAGCGTCAAGTCAAACTGCCGCAGAAATGGGAAAAAAAGTAAAGGAAGGGCGATTGGGGTTGGTGGGAGAAGGGCTGAAAAGAGCATGGTTCGTAACGCAAGATCTCCATCCAACCACGATCTCTCTATAGAAGTGGTACTCGCGGAGACAAAAGTTCTGGGCCCTCTCCTCTCCTCACCCGGCTCTCACTCGTTCCCCCCACACACAAACAAACGAGAACAATGTCAAACATGGGCAGTTACATTAACCGTAGCGGCCAGAAGGTCACCGTTATTGGACGGAGATATACATAATAAAGGAAAAAAAGCGGCGGGGCGGGTAGCTGAGTTTTTAAAAATGGACAAGAAACAAATGAGGAAGAGGTTTCGGGGGTACCCAAAGAAGCAGTGGAGGAACCACATGTTGGTTGAAATGTGAGAGATGTTTTGCTTGAACCAAAAAAACAAAAAGGCTCACCGAAAAGGGAAAAAAAGGAAGGAAAAAAAAAGAAAAGGGTAAAAAAGCAAGCAGAATTATCATATCATGCTTTTGCCCTATCCTGCCGGTACCGGTACTCTAGCCTTGGGGAGGTTCCTCACGACGTAACTTGTACCCAATAAGCGAAAAAGCGATCCACGCGCGCGTGAGCAGATCGCGAAGGGAGCTAGGTAAAAAAAGATAAAACACCAACCTATTCTCCTATCATCGATCCGAATGGACGATTTCGAGGGAAGGAAGAAAAAAGGTTTCTCTTTTCATCCTATCAATCCAATCCAATCCCTTCACCTTTCGACCAACGACAAGATACCAAACCAAAGAATAGGACTGGATGGCAAACGCTTCGTACCGTTCCGTCGTATTTACCTTGCGGTGGAACGGCGGGCGGGATATGGGGGAAGGACTGGACAAGACCTTTCAGCGGAGAAACCATTCTTATCTCGTCCTCCTCTCCTCGCAGTTCGTTCGCTCGTTCGTTGAAGCCATCACCTCCGTCGCCGTCTTCCGTATGGAAGATAGTCTGTCTCAAACGCCCCAGAAGTGGAGGAAAGGTCCGAAAAGAGCAAGAGGAAAAGAGTGAAAGAGGAAAGACTAATCAATCCCAGCCTCAGCACGGCGAGCATCGAACGAACGAGATGCGCTAGGAGGCGAAGCGAGGGAAAGCCGCCCTCATCGCAAAAAAGGAAAAAAACCAGAAGTAGAGCGCCCATAGGACCGAAAAAGGAATTCACTCCAATGCAGATCAAGAAGGAAGGGCTATCACCTTAGTACTACTGAGTAAGTTACCTCAGGCTTGGCCCCGCTGGTTTATGCTACCGTAACCAGTCGGTAGAGTGCATGCGCAGCATGATGCCGGTACTCGTACACTTTGTGAAGGTAAGTGCTGTAAGTTGACCAAACCCCCAATAGAGTGGCAGGTTCGAACTTCTCCAAACGGCCTTCCCGCCTGCATAGGCTTCCCATCCTCCCATCCTGTACTGTAGCCTGTAAGCTCTCTCTAACCCCGCCTTCCTCTCTCCTCCTCCGGTGGCTTTCCCCACCGCAGGCGTACTCGAGTATACAGTTCCCTACTTCCCGAAGGAAAAAAAAAAAAAAAAGATTATCAGGCAACTTCCATTCTCATCCCCATTCCGTGCCACAGCTTTTCCCTCCGGACCGAGCCAAACTAATCTGGGGGGCAAAATAAAAACGCCGGGCCGTCCGCCTAAGCAAGCAAGAAGGCAAAAAATAGTATTGGTCTCGCGCCCTTCTGGGTTGTTTGGTGGGGAGGAAAAGCAGCGAGAACTCAAAAAAGGAAAGAAAAATCCCACAAACCAGGACTCCAAGCGATTGGTTCGGGCACAGCTCTCAACCCATTCCGTGCCCCACGCCCGCCTCCTAGCACATCCCAGTTTACAATCCATGCTCCGCATCGGGTTGGAGTTCCCTCGATAGTGATTGGGAAAGGAAGAGGGAAAACTTTTTTTATTTTTCCAATACTAACCGTACCGTACCGAAAAATGCGCAGGTCGTCGTGACCCACTCACCCATCTGCCTGGCTACCTCCCCTACCTAACCTCTGGTGGGCACTGTGGGTAGGCACTCGAGTAGGGGAGAAAGGAGAAGAAAGAAATGAATGAACGGGAAAATGACCCGGGATTGAAAACACCGCAGGCGTGATACAACGCAGTACAGCGATAGGAGGAAGCAGGAGTTAAAAAATGCCGAACCCGGGTGACCGGCATGACGAAGCGCGTGGTTGTTGAAGGGAGGGGGGGGATTAGACTACTCGTAGGACTCCCCCCGTGCCTGCCACCATGTTGTCGGGTAACGCTTTCTCTTCCCAGCACTTTTCAGAGGCTGAAGCAGGAGGAACGAAGGGGCATGGTGATGATGATGGTGCTGACGATGCCGATACAGTACAGTGCCGTACCGTGCTGATTTCGGTTGCTATCTAAACTTTATCTTGTCGCGCTGCCTACCTGCCCACCGGTAACCGTGGGAGAAGAGAGAGGAGGCAGGAGGGTCATAGCGTCCATACCGACGGTGGTTTTCGAAACGGGGTACAGTACAGGTGAAACATGATGTAATTGTTGCAGCTCCGGTAGCTACTGTGCAAGTACCTGTACGGGTACAGGGGAACTGCAACTGCGACTGCTACCACTACTCGAGTACCTGTACTGCTGCTGCCTGACTAACTTTATCGAGTATCTGCAATGGTATCTGAGTCCCGGTACCGGCACAAGTACCTGTATAGACGATAGTATTCGAGCGCCATTCGAAGTCGACAATCGGGGAAAGCACTGGAGCAGAACAGGTAACCTCCCGAATCTCATCCGATTCACCTCACTCAACTCCGCTTTTCACGGCATGATACGATACGAGTACCACATCGAGATACCCCCCCACACACACATACACCACAATACCGATATCTTATCCTATTACGACCCCGTAATTCCTTTTTTCACTTCGCGGTGAACACAACATGGTGAGAACCCACAAAGAAGAAAAAGAAAAAGAACAATTGACGTACTTACCTGCCTACCGATAACCTAAAAAACTCTTCACATACCCCCTTCCCTTCCCTTTCCCCGCATCATGCGACCACAAATCGTGTTAACTTAATAACACAATAATAACATGATAAGAACCCGCGGTACCGTATCAAATCATCGCATCACAAATCCGATTGTGTATAGCATGATGGGAAAGGAAAAACGAATAAGGACAATGCTATACGTTACGCCACGCAACTTGAGCTGCCGGAGCGGAGGAGAGGAGAGGAGCTCGACAGGAAGGAAGGAAGAGCTATGGGTCCGATTCCAAACTTCTCATTAATCAACTAACTAACTCAATCCCACGACCAAAACCTAATTCCTACCTCCCATCCATTCTGAATGCCGGAGGAGGAGCCCCAGAGGAAGGAAGGAAGGAAGAAGGGCAGAAAAAAACACCCCGCGAAATACCGTAGATGCGAGTACTGGTATGATACCATCGATTTGCGGGCAGGCAGGGATGGGCTCGTCAGATAGCATCAAAATCCCCGGGGAGTGGCGAGAAACTACTGCGGTAACCATTTACCCAAACCAGCATACAAATCTTTTCTTCCTCTCTCTAAAGAAATAAAATAAAATAAAATAACCCCCCCGGAAATTAAATCTGAGCAGCAAGCAAGCAAGCAAGCTTTAATTTTCCACGGTCAATATATACATACGGTGCCAACTCCCGTGCTCGAGCTGGGAAGGGGTATGTATCGTATCAGGTTGCAATGGTTTTCGCAAGGAAGGAAGGAAGGGCATTCCCAACCATTCATTCATTACCCGGATAGTCTACGGCACCTCTTCTCTTCTCGAGAAGCGCACAAGGGCAAGTACCGACCGGCGCCTCCTTCGTCGCTGTGCTTGGTATTGCCGGTACAGTACAGTACTTTGCGGTAACTGGACATGCGAGGATTGCCTGACTGGCGCCGATTCGGCGTCGGGAGCATACAATACGGTACCGCAATGATTGGAAAATGAAGGGGGGGGAAATAAATAATAATAATAATAATAATAATACCGTAGAGGCTCTTGGTTACGATATTCTGTTTCGATTTTTATTTTTATTTTTTTACGATTCTTGGTGTCGGGTTGGCTTGCCAGTATTCGCGCTGCACCGTATTTGATTGCTGTTCGGAGGATGTCTTGGGTGTGGAGGTGCTGAGCGATGGTTGTGCTGCGGTGATAACCTACGGTAACCCTGCAATCGATGATAATATTTCGAACATTTTCAGAAAAAGGAAAAAGGAAAAACCCCCCACTCAATCCCGAAACACCCGCCCAAAGTTGATGCCGTGTCGATCATTGGATTATTGCAATTCTCCCATGTTCATGGTTTTCTCTCTCTTGCTCATGATACTGTGCCGGTACCGGTAGGATGGCATATTTACCGTTCCAAATTTTATAGTATAGTTCCGTGGTGGCATTCCTTTTCGTTAAATGTGGATAAAACGGTGACGTCCCAGTATTTCGGCAGCGGGCTGGGATGGAAGGGAGCAGGCTCCTGCTTCTTTCCTCCCCCCCACGATACCAGTACAGTACTGTATTTCTCTCAATGATTTCGAAACACGGGACGAACATTTCGGCGGAGCCCATGGTTCAAACACCCAAGCAAGGGCGTCATGGTATTGAAGCCTCCCACTCATTCCATTCCGCCCCCCCCCCCTCCAAAGGGAAGAGCACTATGGTATAGTAAGTACGGTTAAAGAAAAGGTATATATATAATTAAAAATTTCCCTCATCATAAAAAACACACTCACACGACCCAACCCAAAGAGAGAGAGGGTATAAAAAAAAAGAGTTAAACTAAACTACCCTTTTTCACCTCTCGCCCAATACCTCCCTCCGCAATGTACGCAGACATCTAAACCAGTCAGAATGCTCGCGGCCAATGTGCTCTCCCCTCCTCTATCTACTACTACCCCTCTTTGAGAAGAAGAAGCAGTAGCAGCACCTCTGCGACGAGAAGAAGAGGAAGCAGAAGTCGGCCCCGCTTTACTCGTGCACGTAGTATTACCACCGCCGTCATTCATCTCCCCCTCATCTCCCAGTCCGCTGCTGCCGCCGCCGTCACCGCCGTCATTCTTACTCGTACTATTACTCTCCATCTCCTGGACAAGAACTGCCTCTGACAAAACCGTCCGCTTGCAGACCATGCACTCTTTAGTGAGTTTATAGTCCTTCATTGGCAGAAAGGTAAGTGTGCATCTAGAAACTCTGTGCCCAAGTGAGCACTCGGCCACCCTTAGATCGGACCATGTCATTCCCTGGTCGCACAGGGCACACTTTTCCAGCCTACTCGCGAAGCCTTTATCCTTATCGCGGATCTCCTGCAGACCCGAGCCATCGTCCTCCCCGCGTTCCATAACGCCCAGATCTGATATTCTACGGTCCGATATTTCCAGTTCTGTGCGCACGTCTACTTTGACTTTTGTCGATAGCCAGAGGAATGATTTTTGTGCGAGCTCTACGACTTGGCGGAAATTGTACAATCCTAAAATCCCGATACATGCGAGAGAGTATATTATCCTGATGCTTAGGTTGGACTTTTCGGTCGCGCTATTTCGGGGAACGGATAGAATGTTGCAGATGGTATGAGCGATTATTTCTGGATATTCTTTTGGAGGGGTGTTGATAAGGAGAGATAAGCGAGGATTGGCGGGGTCTGATAATGTTTGCAAGCAGCATTTGTACCGGAGCGCGTTTAGCTCTCGTTTAGCCAAAAGATTGGAAGCCAAGGAAGCATCGACCCCAGCACTGTCTATCGATATGCTCTCTAGTCCCCAACCAATACCATCTTGGAAGTGTACTTTATCCAATGACTTCCGGATCTTGTCCGCAATACCTGCGCTTCTACCACCGAAGCACTCGATTTCGAAGAGGAATGCTTCACTCGAGATCTCTATGGGGGTGGGCACCCGCGGCTCGTCTGACGGGGGTTCAGCCAGAAGGCCTCTCCTTTGCCAGGCGCCCTCCCACCCGTGGTGTGTGCCGAAGATTATCTTGGTCATCTCCTTAGATGCCGTAATGTACTGCAGACTATCATTCGGATGAAAGCTGCAAGCCACAGCGATAATCCCACCCATGGGGCTTGCCGCGATGCCATACACTCTAGAAGTGCAAGTGGAGAGATCATGCTCAGCCATGTAGTCTTGCTTCCTCTCATCCAGTACGTTCGTCCAACGGGAAGCAATAGCGCGGAGCTCCTCCTCTTCTTCCCTACTTCCCGGTGGGGCGTCACTCATCGGCACATCTCGTTCGTCGCCGGCGCCTTCCGTGATGTGAGAGGTTGACTTTTCGCTCATGTGGCCGGATGTGGGTGTGTAGTCGATGATTTGCGTCCTTCCATTGGAACTGGCAAGGTGGAGCATGACCCACGAGGGACTTGTTGAGGGAGTGAAACAAAAGCCTAGTAACCTCTTAGGGTGAGTATATCTTTACACATTGTCATTATACGGGATATTACGTACCGGCAGTATGATCCACAAAGCCATTCACAAACTCCCTGGTGGACATGACCCCCCCATCGCTGTTGATAGCGACAATCTTTACGCTGCGTGGAATAACATAGGCCAGAATAAGGCACCCACTGATCTCCTACATTGTCATTCCGGGTCAACGAATAAACTCGCGACTGTGTTCAAGTGCATGTGTGTGTGGGAGTGGTAGTGGTGTGGTGTGTGTAGGGCAAAATATCTCACCTCTTCAGCCCAAGTTATGGCAGAAACCAGATGAACGTCAGACATCGAGTTCCCAACAGAAGGTCTATTTCCAGCCACAGCCGACAGTCTGCCAGGATCATGATCCCCGGGAGAGCGTGAGTAATCTCCCGACTCAAGGGACACGGTGATCGGGCAAATGTACACCTTTCCGCGGAATCCGTAGGCCAGGAAGGCTTTGCTTTTGTTATTGTCTCCTTCGTCGCCGCCTCGGACCTGTACCCAGGGACTCCATGCAAGGCAACTCACCCACGTCTCCCTTATCCCAACTTTTCTCACGATCTCTAAATCAACGCCCTTGAAAATGTCTACGATCGAACAATGGTTATGCGTGATCCTGCGTATCACATCATTCAGAAAAAAAAATCACCCCCAAAGATACACCGCACAGCACACGACGAACCATACTCAAGGGTACCGTAGAGCTCATTTTTTCCAGCAGGGGGGCTAAAAACGTAAAGGAGGAAAAAAGCTTCTAAGTTTATGGCCTTTCGGCATGCCGAAGGCGAAAATAAAATAAACCAAAAACATGCAGGGGAAATTTAAACAGACCTGAAAAGCACAATCTGTAGGTTATCATTTGCCACCGCGAGTAGTGATTCCGCCCGCCGACTGGCGGGAAAACTAGCTGCAGAGGACCAAGAAAAAGATCTCGTACGGACCCGCATACGCACTGTGGTTTCGTCCTCCTCCTCGTTGAGCTCGTCACTGCCCCAACCCGAGTACTCGATCAAGTACTTTGTAAGATCGTAACGCTACATATCATTTTTTCAGTCATTCATCATTATAGTTAGTCAGTCTAAATTCAGTTAATTCAACCTATCCGGTCATGTCCTCACATAACCAGCTTCTCGAACATGGGCCACTACCCCCTGCATCGGGCAACTTGCGGCTGTAGCCTTTTTCTTTCTTTCTGTGTCTCTCACTTTTCTCGCTCCCTCCCGACCATTCCCACAAAAACCGATATGCAGAAAAATAAAAATAAAAGAGCACACTCACAATCACCCAATCACTCCAAGGGTCCCGCCCGGGGACAAAAACCTTGACCTGATGATTTGTCGTGAGGATACCCAAAATGCACCTTTTCTCTCTCACTTGATCAATATTCGCCAATAAAGAAATTCCCCGAACAAACCACAGTCACGTACGAGTAAAGCAAAGAGAGAAAAAAAAGTTGTGAGAACCGCACATACCTCTTAAACTCCGATACCCCCAAAGGACTCCACGCCGCAGCCCTCGCATATCCCGGACCCTGCTCATCACCAATAGAATACACCTCCGCTACTCGCATTCCCAAGCAACCCGCATCAACCAATCATTACCCCATCCTTTTTTAAAACAAGGGTGAAAAAATGAAAAAAGACAAAATAAAATAAAGATAAAACCTCAAACAAACCTGAAACTCACCGTCTGCAGGGGCCATTTCGGGCAAAGTCTGTATGCTGTGCAGGAGGTGCGTGCGGAGGGAGGCGTGGTGGGGTTTTAGGTTGTTGGGAACCTGATGGAATCATTAGCTGCTGTTTGTTCACTACCTGCTTCCCCAACGGTCGGGGAGGGGCAGCGAAGGAAGGAATGGAAGATGGGGGAAGGAGTGTACGGCGGGGGGGGGACTCACGAGAATCTGTGCAGTCTCCGAAGCAATAACACATAATTGCCCATCCCTCGACCAAGACAGCGCGTTCGGATGGTTCGGGAATAGACGGAGTCGGAGGTCGCGGTACATTTAGGGTTGAATTGAATTGAATTGAATTGATTATGTTATCCTATTGTCTGCTCTGCTTAGTCTACACAGGGCGAAAAAGAAAAGGAAGAAGGAGATGCGAGGCAGCTTGGGGGAGATGTGGGCGTAGTGGTTGATTGGTGAATTCGTGGGGAAAGAGGGAGGTGATGACGAAGTTCGTAAGGAAAATACCGGTGGGTTTACTCAGGAAATAAAAGACGTCATGTGGTTTGTGCGCAATTGAGGCTCTTACGGGAACGGAGAGAGAGGGTGGAGGAGATTGGGAGTGAAGGCAAGGATGTCTGGCCCAGTCTACCTATCTTTCTGTCGTAATCGCCCCGTCGGGTGTTCCTTCGGTTGACTCGGGCACCGGGCAAAGGTGTGCTAACTCGCAGTTAGGCACAGCTAGGAATCTTTTGGGGCGGCCCCCGCAGCAAAGAAAAGGAAAACTTCAAACAAAAGTGAAGTAAGGTACGATGAGAGGAGTCACTCAGGGGGCGTGTTTCAGAGTTTTTTTTTGATAAATTCATTCCCCCCCCCCCCGGGCAGTGGTGGTGGCGGATGTTTGGTTTGTACAGTTGTCGTTGTGGTACAAGTTGCGATGGATGGGATGGATGATGAGTGGTGGTGGTGGGATGCTGCGGTGTGAGTAGTAGCTACGGTTGGCTCAATTCATGTGGGTTGGAACGCTACTGTATGTACTCGAGTACAAGTACTGTACAGTAAACAGTAAACGGACTTACACTGTGTCATGACATGAGTCCATCTTGTGGAGTCGGGATATCGGGAAGGAGATATAGTGCAGTGTTTCTGGTGAAACCTGTTGCTGTTGGGTATTTTTTGTCGGTAACGTAGCTCATCAGTTAGATTTCCATGCTGCTGCTGCGGTATGATGTTGGGTGAAGAACACAAGACTAATGACCCTTCAAAAAGAGATACAGGTAACAATGTAATTAAAAGCCACCAAATAAAGTATTTACAACGAGGAAAGTCATTTACTTCTAGACCTGTTTTATGGTAAATGATACAAATTTCTGTTTATTCCCTATCCTATCGTAGACTACCGTATATCCCCCCTTTTAACCTTTTTTTTTTTTTTTGGAACCTTTAATTTTTTCGAATCACAATCCAACTCCATCTCCGTTTTGTCTGTGTAGAGACTTACAGTGAACAGCCGCCCCCCAAAAAAACACCATTAATATGAACGTTTTTCCATCGCCCCCCTCTCTCCCCTCCCCCCTCTTTCTTCCTTCACCTAAAAGTCCCCCTTCGTATTCCACTCTTATTTTTTCTGTTTGTGGCAAGAGCTGTGAGTGAGAGAAGCCGACCGAGGACAGACTAAAAACGGGTAAGGTGTAATAGCAGAGGTGAATGAATGGCTTTGTGTTACCCACAAGGTATCCATCGTTGTCGTTCGTCGACACACGTGTCGCTCGCTCTCATCGGTCGATGCGCCAACAACCAACAGATACCCCGCTGACCCCGCCCCGCCATGACATGCGAGTCAAATAATGTGGGAAGGGGAGGTAGGCAGAGAAGCGAGGGTAAAAGGCGAAGATGGGACTGGTGGGAAAGAGAGTAAGAAAGCTAAAAGGAAGTAAAAAAACAAAACAAAACATGGCCTGTGTCCCTTTGTGCACCCCCCCCTCGCTTCTCGTGTAGGAATGAGTGATGTAGCCTCGGGGGATGGCTTGCTCGGTCAAGGACCTTCGAACCGCACCGTTATGCTGTGCAATGATGATGATGATGGTGATGCTATAAAAAAGAGACATAGGAAGCTGATCCGAGAACTGGGTATAGGAAGGTGGACGGAAAAGGAACAGAAAGTGGGTGTGTAATACATCAGTCAGTATGGCAGGTAGAAAGTAAAAAGAAAGGAAGATAAGTCGCTCGCAAAGAGTGGAGCGAAAAACAGAATCAAAATCAGAGCAGCCTCCCATTGGTACACCAAACGTGGTATTGGATGTATCTTCCTAACAAGAAAATGAAGGACCCATGAGACAAAAATGCTGTACAATAAAGCAAAAAACAAGAGGGGAATTAACGGTAACTTGTGGCACGAAAGGAAACGAAGAAAAGCAGAGAAGAAAAAAAGCATGAGAAATTAACCTAAGGCGGAGGTGTAGGAATCCGAATAATGCGCAATACGGTGGAAGTCTGCAAAGTTAGTTAAGTCCCCAATAGGCTGTATTATAACAGAACTGTATGTTTTTTTTAACTCCGTGGAAGATGGATGAAATCCTCTTGCATCGTAATCTCGCCAATGTCTTCAGAGTCTTGATTGTCCCTACGGATGTAATCATATTCACTGAGTGTGTCGGAGTCGACGTCGTCACTATCGATTGCCTCTCCATCATCTTCACTGCTAATGTCACTATCAGAGTCCATGTTGTAGTCGATACCGGATCCTTGGGCTTTTGCGGCTGCTGCGGCCGCTTGAGCTGCTGCCACTCGCCTCCGTCCAGCCCTCTCAACATGTTGCAGCTTACAAGTCTTATCCGTGCATACCCCCTTCTCATCAAAGTCAGGGCACTCGCGTACGTGTCGTTCTGTACACTCTGCGCCCTTGTCGCAGTACCCCAATGTAGCGAAGGGACGGCAGATGGGAGCAGCTGGGTTAACCTTGACGTGCGCAAAAGGGCACTTATCGTTGGAACAGTTGCCACGGAGAAAGTGGACGCATGTAGGCATACAATGTGGGCTGGGCGTGTGAGACAGGTCGCAGGAATCCCCCTCCGGGCATGAATTGGCTTGGATAAATCGAGGGCATATGGCGACCTTGTTGGGGTCATGAGTGTAGAGGCATGACATCCCGTTCTTACATTTACCTATGGTGAGTAATTGGGAGTGTTTCGTTAGTATAACATCTTTAACTTTATCCAATAAAAAAAGAATAGAAGGGTAAGAGGGGGAAGCGGCTTGAGCTCTGCATATGATTGCGATCCACGACAAGAGCAAGAATAAAATCGATTGGAGGGAATTGGTCGCTACCAGTATTTGAATAGTATTTGCAGGGATTCTTGATATGGCGTGGTTTGCTAAACTCGCTGTCGAAGATGATGGGGAAGTGTCCCTTGTCAGCCATATGGATGATAACGTTAGCAAAATAATAGGGACAGAGCTCGATACTCACTGTGATGCTTTTACTAGTCCAACGCGCCAGAGATTTCCGTTCTTGCTTCGCACAAAATTAACACCACCAACAACCGCTTTCTTGGGGGTAGATTTTGCATGTTGTGGACCATCTGTTTGCAACATCGAACCTGTTAAAGACACTCCTTGTTCCTGATCCAACCCCAGTTTATTTTGTTCCTCACCAGAAATCTTGATCAGTTTGCTACCGCCTGCAGCAACTTTGTACCGCTCACCCTGGACGAGGACTTCAAACGGAACCTGTGAAGCAGTATCGCGGGACCTATCCAAATAACCCCTGAGCTTTTGCTTTTCTCTTTCTTCTTTCCTCATTAATTGGGTCTGGCGAGTCTTCTCAAGATCTCTAGCTCTGGCCTGGGCGTGCTGGTCATAGACCGCAGTGTTGATCAACTGCATATGTCTGTCACGCTTTGCCACCCACCCTTCTGCAGATTGTGCTGTACTGTCATTGCCCTGTGGTGAAACTTGTCCCGGTGAGTTGGGAGGCATATTCTCTACATAGGAAGTTGAAGCAAAGGTATTTGCGGTTGGAGTAACAGCATTCCCATCAGCGGCTTTATTGTTATTAATCACCAGAGTTTTATGATGATGAGTAACAGGGGGACCAGGCCAAGAAGCCCGGCCTCTTGCCCTGCGGGCGGCAACTCCCCTAGGGTGGTGATAATGTTGGTGGTGATGCGGAGGAATCCATCCTCCTCTTCCTCTTGGGGATTCTAACTGGTTCGTTAGCATACGGAGCTATTAGTGTTGATTAAGCCTCCATCAAAGCAGAACGTGGGAGCGTCGGCAACTATGGAGATAATAATAATAAAGCGGTCGCATACGGTTAGTAGGATATGGGGATGCTCGTTGCGGAAAATGTGATCCCCCATAGGCAGGAGCAGCGAACTGTTCCGTCTGGTTCTTGTGTCGATTTATTTTGCCTGATTGTTCAGCTCGTCAGTATATTTCCCAATCGACGAAGGCCGAGCGAGGCGGATCGGGGCACTGGTCACTAACCAGCGACTTCGCTGATCTTCAAGAGGAGCGCCTGGTTGTCAGACATTAGAGCGGTGAAGAAAAAAAATTGGTGTATAGTCGGCGTAACGCAAACTTTTGATTGTAAGAAAAGTAAGCAGAGCGGGTGAAGAGACGAAAGTAAGTGACGATAAGGAGAAGGGGGAAGAGGTGAAAGGGAGGAGAAGGGTGATCAGAGGATGACGGGGGTTGACAGGGAAGAAGTGGGCACTGGCGGTTGGTTGGCGTTTTGTATCCACGCCGATGGGCGATCGGATCCTGGCATCTCTTGGCACTTTTAGTCATGTGATGGGGGCAAAGACCCTTAGAATTTCGAGTCATAACTGATGATTTTGCCACCGTAGTTCTGAAGATGAAAATATAGAAAAATGCTATTTTTCCGAAAACAGCGATAACAACAGCTAACCAGCCTGCTTTTGTTATTGGGGAGTGTGCTGTTTTCGGAAAAATAGCATTTTTCTAAATTGTGGCGTGCCGTGCAGGGCCTACTAGTAATCCAATTCTTACCGCTAAATCTACCGGTGGGAGCAGATACCGATAGGGATTATAATACTATCACACTAAATTCACCCCTCTCCGAGCACCGTGAAATCTCTTGAAATCTGCCATCTCCGGCATGTCAGAATATCCCTGTAAATTGCGAGGTCGTCTAAAGTAGGCCTAGGTTGGCAGGTTAACCAAATTGCGAAAGCCAGTTAATGAGATCCAACACCGCCAAATGGCTCAGGCTGCACTGTGCCAGGAAAATACTAATCCTTCTCTCAAGAACTTTTGACTCGGAATCCGGAGATCATAGGGCTGCTGGAGAAGGTGGATTTCGAGAGATTTTACGGTACGGCAATGGACAGTTTCCAAAACACTATACTAAAAAATTGTAATAATAGCAAGGCAAGCATCACATCAAAGGCAGTCCCGCTCTGGTCCCAAGCCCTCCGAAATATAACCCATGATAGCAGCTATGATATTATCATACCTACTCGAGTGTTTCGATCATAAAAGAGCCGGATAGTGATCCAGGAATTTAGCTTGATATTTGGCAATTCCACGCCAACTCTTTATGACTCTGCCCGTGGAATTATTTGCACATTCTGCGTAATATAAAGGCTTATGCCCTCTATTTCGACCTCCATGAAGTGTATGTAGGTGGCTGGCGGCTAGTCAAATTAGATCCTTCTCTTTCTTCTGCCCCCAATCCCTAAGCCCGTCAACAACAAGGCACCTCTAGCAAGCCGGGTGGAGTAGAAGAGAGAAATAAAGAATGAAAAACGTGAT
Source organism: Tuber umbilicatum (assembly GCA_003313605.1). Classification (NCBI taxonomy): domain Eukaryota; kingdom Fungi; phylum Ascomycota; class Pezizomycetes; order Pezizales; family Tuberaceae; genus Tuber; species Tuber umbilicatum. The sequence continues at coordinate 13,583 of QLOI01000059.1, read as the reverse complement.
CAACAGATATCTCTCTGGCTTGGTCGGAGATACAAAGGAAAGCACATGGCATGGTCCACAGATTTCCAGGAGCTGGATGTTATCTGGACCAGAGGCTCTGACAGTCTACAGAAGGAGTAAATCGTTTCCAACTCCCTCAAGGAGCCTACGTTAATGTTTATCACCCATGGGAGACAAGCAAATCGGTGGATACCGGTAGTTCGTGCTGGAGCGTCTCTGCACCTCACTCAAAGTAGAAGTTTGGTACACAATCATTGGCACCGTGACTAATCGAGTCAAGTCTGTCCCAACACTCTAATCATGTGGCAACCTCAACACTAATAATATTCAGTTTAGTCACTGGTATCATAATAATGATGTTGTTATTATGGCACGATCGCCGAACTCTTCTGTAGTTACTGAGTTCATCGTAAAAGATTATCTGTTTTCACGGAGCGGCGTGGATGAATGTTACTCCTGCACGAAATACTGCGACCTCCCGTTCTCGCATCCCTTTGTTTGTATTGACGGAACTACGGCCGAGGCCACCTTCTACCTGAACGGACAATAACGCATCCTCGCAAACCCTCGGGATCAGAGACGTTCGTTGGCCTGGTCGCCATAAGAAGATCTCTGTCATACCCCTTCAAGTCGAGTATTCCTCTAGCTTTCGAGTTAAGATTCCCTGAAATTCGGCATTCAAACGAAGGGATGAACTCACGCGGCACAATAGCGGAGGGGTTCTTTAGGATAGCTACCGGTATTACACCTTTTCACTCCCGAATCACAAATGCTAGAGAGAAAGTTAGCTGGTGCGACCATAATATTTTACAATGGGGCACGATATGTAACCTTTCGCCTGTTCCTGGACCCCACACAGTTTCAATACGAAGGACACGGATATCGGTATGAAAATTTAACCACCATAAGAAAGACCACAAATCATGACTATAACCCGGTTAATAATCCTTTAAAGAGGGTCTGTCGCGATATTGGAAATTTCCGGTCTCCTTTGCTGCCTATACCTTACGCGGCATGGGTTAGCATGGTTGCTCAAGCTCGTACCGAGAGATGAGAAGGTACTTGAGGGGGGGTCGTTCAAGTTAAAAACCAGAAGCCAGAAGTTGGTGGGTGACGACACACAGTGGGCATTATTTGATCAGACACTCATGTCGGCTAGAGGAAATATAATCTTAAAGCAGCCAAAAACTTGGACTACTTGCTTTGAAGTTGCATTCAATTGAGCAAGTGAGAATCGGAGGTTGAGAGAGAATTTGTCTTATCTGAATTATATAGGGTTAGGCTATGATACTGTATTTCCGATTCCGATTTATGCCTTCCTTTCGTTATTTCCACCCTGTTCTTGAGATATCATACCCATTATTATAGCTACCCCCAGCTACTGTTGCCTCCGAAGGATCTTTTAATTTGCAAGTTGTGTACAGTTTTGGATGCTAACCGCAAAAACACGGACCTCTTATCAGTTTCTAGTTTTTCAATGACTTCTAGTACTATGGGCTTTCAAAGTCAAAAAAATCTACTATATACGGGTATGACCGGCATACTTCCCCGGCTACCTCGGTGTGCTCTACTTGTACTGTACTCGTATAGTACTCAAATACCGTATGCTATGATATCATATACCGGTACCGCAATCGAAAGGTGGGGCTCTTATTGGCCAACACAATAAAGTAATCTAATATCATACAACTCCCGCTAATTATCTACTTGTCACTGCTGTACTGTACTCGAGTATAAAATAAGGTTTTTAACTTTGAAATCCCCCTGCCAGTGTTTTGTGGTAGTAGGTAAGCGCAGATCCGCGGAATTGTCACTCAATACCCGTTGGGATAAAGTCGGGGAATGCCTATTCTACTGTAACCGGTATTGTGGGGGTTCCCAAGCTTAAAGCGCCCTCCCTCCTCAATAAAAAGGATCTTTCACTGTCTGGCCTTGCGTCATTATCTTAGTTTCCCAATAATAATATTATTATATAAATAATTCCTCTCCTCGAATCATCCCATCACCCATAGCTCCTGATCTTCCCACCAACTCCATATTCTTCTACTCTTTAACTACGGAGGTCGGCAATCATCGTCTACTGCCGGTAGCTCTCCTGTTGGACTGATTAGAGGTGTCATTGCCGTTGCCGTTGTTGTGGTGTGTGGGTCAGGATGTTCGTTCCTCCCTGCGTCCTTCCATCTTCTGTGCTTCTTCTGCCCCTCTTTTCTTTTTTTTCCCTCCTAAAATGCGGTTTCGGTATGCATGCCTCTGATATTTCATCTGAGCTGACATTAGAGGAGTTCGCTCAAGGGCTCGAAGAATGGATGGCCCTCTCACTCTATCGCAGCGATCCAACAATCTTCAATTCTCATGTTCCTCCTACTTTCAGCCTCCGCCTTCTCAGTATCCTACTCGTTCAATCTACCTTTACACGGACCCAAGGTCACTTTCTGCCGAGGCCGGCCGTCCCGTGAAGAAACACCAGCCCAACTCCCCCATCCGTGATGCCCCTTCCCTCACCTCGTCGGAGCCTGCCGGGTTCACTGCCCCGCAGCACACACAGAGGGCTATTTCCTCTTTGATAACGCCGTATCTGTCATCGAAGCCTGTAAAACGCGCCTCGAAAAAACCGGCCCGCCCTCATAGTCTTTCCTCCTCCGCGTCATCGATCCGTAGCACCACGAGTAGTATCCTTTCCAGAAAGCGCAAGTACTATTATGAGCACCCTAAGCTTTCCATGCTACCCTCGGAGATTCTGGATGAGATATTCCAGCATCTGGGCCAGGATACTCTTCTTGCGCTCACCAAAGTTTCCAGGCGCATCTTTGATGAAGTAGCGCACACATTATATGCCTCCCCGTCGTTCGCTTCCACATATCGCTTGGCTCAATTCGTTTCCGTTGTCTCGCAGAATCGGTTCTTAGCTAAGATGGTGCGCAAATTGGACCTATCGGACTTGGGGTCCGGTGTGGACCCGGACCTCCCATTGGCGGGATGGAGGGAATGGAAATTTCGCTCCTCCCAGCTTTACACACTCCACCGGGATGACCGTCAAAACAGGAAGAAACTCGCTCAGAGCAAAAGGAAGCCGGCTGTGCTAAAAACCAGCACTCACCCACCCCCCTCACCCCTTCTAAAGAAGTATTCCACTTCCAGAGATGTTCCTGTTGGCGGAATTATTCACATCCTTCGAGCATGCCCCTGCCTCCGCGAGCTAAACCTGTCCGGTGTCCCACTTGCGCCGGACTACAGTGTACGCTGGACAAAGGCTTCAACTCATAAGCCTGTGGCTTTCACCGGACTTTTATTTGTTTCCGACGTGCCGAAGAGCTTTACATGGAAAGAAGGCGACACGAAGCCTTTGCATGCTTCTGTTGAGCTTGTCGAGGCAATCCTGGGCCTGAGGTGTTTAGAAAAGCTCAAAATCAAGGGAGGTCATTGGGTCACAAGAGACGTTGCCAAACGTATGGTTGAAAAATGTGAAAGGCTCGAGAAAGTTGACTTTCGTGAGTGCGGTATGTACAAGGACATTTGTTGGGCCGTTAAGGATCAAAAGGATAAGGTTAGGGAGGTCATAGAGGAGGAATTACAGGCCGAACTTAGAAGGAGGCAAAGTACTGCAAGTCCGCGACCATGACTTACGGCATTGGAGGTTCATTCATTTTCTTCCGGTTGAGAACTTTGTTTTCCATTTCGTCATATGTGATCTCCTCTTGCGTCTTGATTAGGCGTAACTTAGGGGTTCTTTGCATCAGAGGGCTCATTTGTTTTTTTAGTCCCCTTTCCTAAACCTCTAAAATATGCCGGGTGTGTGATGAACTTTTCCTCAAACATATTGCCCCAAACGGGCTTTCAAGAAATACTTGATGAAATTCAAAACCGAGTGACATAATGGGCAAAAGAGAGGCTCAACCCGAACGCGCAGACAGCAAACTTGAACCCCACCTTGAGATGCCGGTACCTTAGATAAGCCGTATCCACCACATCCCCCACCATCCCTTAGATGCCCAACAACAACCGCACGTACCTTAAGCTTCAATCTCCCCTCCATCACTCCCACGACCTTCGACAACAGTCACCAAAAATTCACTCACAGCCCATCAGAAAGGGGGGAGAAACAGGAAGAACAGCCAACAATCATGGCATCTCCCGAGGTCCTCTCACAGCTTACCTCTATCGAAACCTCTTCGGCCTCACAGGGCGACAAATCTCACTCCTTCATCGCCCTCCTCCAGCCAATCCTCACAAACTCCCCAGTAGCCAACCAGGAAGCCAACCTAAAAGCCTTCGTGGACACGATCCTCAGCGACAACGTAGGCATAGTGACCAGCCGCCCAGTGCTAAGCGAGTACCTTCAAACGCTACCGTCCCTCGCCCCGGAGCTGCAGAAATCCCTCTACACCTACACACTGGACAAGATCTCGCCAAAGATCGTCTCCTTCGAGCAAGCAGACTGCACCATCCGTCTGGCCCTCGCAACCCTGCACGAAGCCTCGGAGGACAACGCCCAGGCGGCGCGGGTGCTGGAGGGGATCCAACTGAATCCGCACCAGCGGCAGATCACCGACGAGTTCAGACTGGAGGTGTATATACGGATAATGCGTAACCTGCTGGAGGATGACGAGAGCATATCCGCCGACAGCTGGCTCAACCGTGCAACCCTCATCATTCACAAGAGCACGGATGCCAGCCTCAACCTGAATTTCGCCATGTGCCAGGCTCGCATACTCGACGCGAAGCGGCAGTTCTTGAATGCATGCTCAAAGTACCACTTCCTCTCCTTCTCGAACCTTGTCGCGGAGGCGGATAAATTGCAGTGCCTGAGCGCTGCCATGACTTGCGCGATTTTAGCGCCGGCCGGGCCCTTGCGCAGTAGGAGTTTGGCAACGCTGTATAAGGATGAGCGCGCCCCGCAGTTGCACAGTGACTATGCGCTCCTGGAGAAGATGTATCTTGATCGTTTACTCTCCGCCAAGGAGGTGGAGGAGTTTGCGGCGCGTTTGCGCCCTCATCAGAAGGCTTTGCAGAGCGATGGGACCACAGTGCTTTCTAAGGCCGTTATCGAACATAATTTGCTTGCCGCCTCGAGGCTTTACAACAACATTGGCGTGGAGGAGCTTGGCGTGCTGCTTGGTCTGTCTGGTGAGAAGGCGGAGGAGTACGCTGCTAGGATGATCGAGCAGAAGCGCATGAATGGCCAGATAGACCAGATCGATGGGTTGATCTACTTCGAGAGCGGTGGCAGTGGCGGGGCCGGAGGCGTGGTCGTTGGCAGGCAGATTAGGAAGTGGGATGAGAACGTTGCCGCTTTGGCCTTGGAGGTGGAGAATATCACCAGTATGTTGCAGAATGAGTATCCGGTAATTTGCCTCTTCCCCTCCCATTTCTCCTCGTTAACTGGGAACAATGGCTGACGTGGTGAACAGGACTTTGTCGCATCACACTTGGTAACCTAGATATTCACCACACAGCTACACCTCCTCGCACTACTGTCGTCGCCGTCGTTTCTATTTGGGAGTTTGGGATCACTCTTAATATACTTCACTCGGTATCACTCGTATCACAACTGTTTTTTCTCCCCAAAAAAAAGCCAGGGGTTGTCGATAAGCCATCGCCATGCCACAAAAGTTCATAGTTTCATGTACCGCTTAGACTATCATAACAATTAAAGTGGAACAAGCGATAATCCATGAAGTACGGTCCTTATGACAAAGTGAGAATAAGAAAAAAGTTGGGGAAAAAAAAAGTTAACGAGAGACAAACGAAAATTACTTCGCAATCCCATCTTACAATGACGAAAAGCCCCAAAACCGTTTATAAGGTATTTGAATTAACAAGAACAGGAACCATCCGCTTGCGTGCTATCGTTCCGGTCGATATCGACATTAATCACTATAGTTGCATCTATTAGCCCCCGTCTTTTACCAAATCCCGATGATAGAGAGAAGAATACTCTCAGAATTAGGCTCGTTCAATGTCCCCTCCATCCCTGGCAATGCCTGTGCAATCCTCTTGAATAGCGTCTTGACATTATGTCCAGCCTTAGCGCTTGTCTCGATAAACATAACTTTGAATTCCTTCGCCTTCTTCTCGCCCTCCTCGGTAGTAACCTGCCGCTTATCGTTGAGATCCGTCTTGTTTCCCACAAGCACTATTATTACGTCGTTTCCACGTTCACCACGGACGTCGTCGACCCATTTGGTGGTGTTTTGGAAGGATGTGCGGTCTACCCCCTATTAGTCTCAAGAGCGGCAAGTAGGATCGGAAGAGGATAATAACTGGTGATATCATAGACTACTACTGCGACGCTAGAGTCACGGATGTACGAGGGGATCAGAGAACGGAAGCGTTCTTGGCCAGCGGTATCCCAGAGTTGGAGGCGGACGGTTCGGTCTTCGAGGTACATTGTCTAAGTGCACGGTCCACGTTAGCTGATTCGCATGAACCGGCCAGTGGAGGGGTGCGGAGAAGATGGGATCCGGAGGTTACCTTCGACAGAAAATCGATCCCAATGGTGGCCTGGTACATGTTATCGAAAGAGTCGTACATGAACCTGGTTATCAGTGACGTTTTGCCGACTATTTTTCACCCCCACGTGAACAAATTAGTCCCTCCCCTCTTCTCTCTTCGCTTCCTTCCTGTCGTGATGCGGGGGTAAAATTACCGCTCTGTTCTCCTAGAAAAACCAACCTATTCGCGAGGACTCGAACATTAGCGAACTGTGGGAGCGAAGGAAAACCGCTGATGGAGAATAGCTACTTGAACTTCTTTAATGGATTCGAATACGAACCCGCTGAAGCTGCCATTGTCGAGGTGGGGAGTGGGACAGGGGGTGGGGTGTCGGTTTCGTGTAGGCGGGGTTGAAGGACGGGAATGTTGGGAGGTAAAGTCGGCTGGAGGCTCGGAAAAGGGGAAATGAGCTTGGAGGGTTGGTGAGAAGGTGAAGTTGAAAGGTGTTACTGGGTATGTGCACTGCCACGTGCCACAGATGAACTAGCCACTACACCGAGCCTCTCACAGGTCAGCGGTAGAGCAGTCTAATTTACAGGTATCGGCACCGTATCTGACGGAGGGAGAATCCGGGGTAAATTTTATGCTGATGTTGAATATCGGCGCGAACACCGTAGAAGGAAATTTATTACAGTGCGGTAGGGTCAGAGACCGCGTGCGAAGTTTATACATTAAATTCTACGGTGGACCAAGGCGCCTTGATAGGTTACCGATGTTCGGGATGTTCCTTCGAAGTCAGGAAATCCCACCTATCGTGGCCCACTCTGCGCATTGCCTCGATTGGGCATACTTGTGCGCCCCCAACGCTCAACGAACCAGGCATCTCTTGAAGACTCTATTCTCTAGAATTATCGGTATAGGGATTTGTCGCAGCGGACAAAAATCCCTCCGGGAGTTAGTCTAGTGACTCCGTATTTAGGTGCGAGTGAATGCCCAACACTTTCAGATCTCACTCAGAGTTTCGGTGGGTACGATAGCGACATACATACCGGCATGTTCATCGAGACGGTGTCCACCCGTGATATCGGATGGAGCGCATCCAGCTATGGTACCCCACCAAAAAATTTTTTGGTGGGGCTTGCTTCGCGCTTCAGGTGGAACAGTGGAATGTGCCCCCCGGTCGTCTGCTGTCAGCGCTGAATTCTACACGCGGAAGGCACCAGGATGTCGAAACTTGGTTCCAAGATCAAGACTCCCTTGATGCGGTGGCTACACGTAGATATCGTGCTTGTGCTTGTAGGGACCCAGCCAAACTTGGTCCAACGAACCTTCCCCCACACGTGGCACAGACCGAAATCGTGGACAAAATAGGAGTGATAGTTCATGACTCCAATGGAATATACTAATTGAGGCGGGTTCACGGCATAATAAGAAGGCACGCAGGGACTGCGCCTGCTACCGTAGACAATACTAAATCCCATCCATGTAAATTCAGAACCATGAAATCATCACTCACCAGGAGCTTTTTCTTTCCTCGAAGGGGGGCGGGTGGAGAGGCGAGCTGCCTAGACTGCGGCAGGCACTGTACCGGGCGGATGTGTGGGTCCTATCGAAGCCCATCCGTAGGGAAGCCTAAGTATGTCGGGTCTCTCACTCTACTCGACGCCTTTTAAAGTCCTTTGAATGGGAACAAGCCCAGTAATTCAGTTATCTGAATTTAACTCGCGTTCCGGAGACTTTTTTTCCCTTTCTTTTTTTAAAAGAGGAAAAGGCTCAAGAATCATGCCGCTTGGGAGACAGAGCTATCAAAAATGGTGTGGATATATGTATTATATGTACGTTTCTTGCGGGTTAAACTAGGGCAGTTTCTAGAATTGTATCAGTAGAATGAAGGCACCACTTTTTTGTTCTGTTAGTTTCTAGTTTTTATTCTCGCACTCACATTCATTTTATCCCCAATCTCTCCTTCGTGAACTCATCATTCGGCAAACCGCTTCAACCGCGATTGATTGACAGAACGGCTCGGGGTCAGATTTCGTAACGGATGCGCGAGAGAGCGAGCGTATGCACAGGCACGCAGACAAAAGACCAAGCTCAACCTGTCCGGCACTGACGAGCCGTGAGAGGTTCCCAACTTGGAAAGGGGAGGGAGGGGAACCAATTTCCTGGGCGGTAGTGAAATCTATATACTCTGGAGAAACAACGAACAGCAACTCAGTCCAGGCTCGGAAATATTCTAGAGCCGGTAAGACGGGATCGTAGCCCACCAACAGTTGTAACGAGCGGCAGACTGTAAATAGCATTCTTGCATGAAACGCCGGCCTCACAAGCCCGATTCCGGAGCCGTACTGTAGCGAACTAACACACTTCCGGGGGTGTACTTAGGGTATCGGCCCTCGGAGTATAACTAGCACCCAGCGTTAGAAGTCCAGCCTTCACCCTTCTTCTCCCCCACGTTTTGACCTCCCGAGGTATGGAGTGATATTTCATGATCTGACCAAACTTGCGAGTCCGGTCCGGTACAGGAAGAACAAGCTAGACCCCATTCACTACGGGGTAACAGCGCCCCCAATAACGTAGCCATAGTAGCGCAGAGTATCCAGTAATTGGTTTGTGTGAAAGAGGAGCAAGCCAGTGCATATAAATTATTTAACCTCCCGGGTACCAGACCGTAAACAAAAAATAGGCCACTATGTTACAATCCCCCTTGCGATGCGAGCACAGTTCGATCCAGATTATGGGTCGTAGGTGATTGATAGGAGCGCTGTGTCTAATATCATGCGCAAGGGGGAAAGAAAGAAGGAACAACCCATCACCCACCGATAGTAGTCCCGTATACATCTTGAACTTATGATAGCGCTCCGAGGTAGAACACACCCGTATACCGTACCCCCTCGTATCCCTCCCGCGCCCAAACTACCTACCCGCTCACTCCTGTGCAGGCGAGTGCGCGGTCATGGGCCTTGTCCCAGGCTGTATGCTGGACGAGAGAACATACCCCCCGCGGGAATTTCTTCAGTATCGGTATCAAAACCAGCAGTTGAATAACAAATCACACGACCCCCACCACCACCACTTCAACCCGTGCCTTATATAGTCATTATTCATATATGCTTTCGCAGCGCCGTGCATGTGGAGGCCGGGGCAAGAGCAAGAAATAAAGAACAGCATTTACACCTCCCACTAGGGTTCCGGAATGAGTTGTGTTGTATCAGGCCTAACGTACGATACTATACCGGAGCCTGACTTCCGCGCCCGCCGATAGACGTATACATAGACAGGCGGCCTTATTATGAACCCACAGTCACCGAAAGTGCCAAAGGTATATATCGTAGTGACACTAGCACCACAGTGCGCTGCAAAAAAGAAAAAAGAAAAGAAAAGAACAAAAAAAAGGGCAAACACAGATTGTTGCACTCCAAGAGTTGGAATCATGCCATCCTTCTATAAAGGGAGCAAAGGGGAAAAGCCATCTATTTTCCACCCACCTTTATACCCTTTTAGGCGCGGCGCGTGAGAACCACTATGGTTCCAAGCAGCTATAAAGACGCCTTAGCAATTTCTAAGTAGACTGAGGAATCAAAAGGCACTGCTGGATTACTCACAAAGCCCCCTAGGATAATTACAAGTAGTGTCCATCCACCCAACGTGTCCAAAGAATGGATTTCCTCCCTGGCCACTTCAAGAGTCTTTTTAATATCTCTGACATCCTAGCGAATTGTCAATACTAAGGGCTCCCTCGGAGCAATGAGTTCGTTCCCTACCCGAGCGAGGTCCTCAAGACGGAAGATTATGGAATCAGTTGACATGTTGCTGATCCGACTCACCCCCAGCTCCAAGTCAGGCACTTGGCCGGGCATGCTGACAAAGGCCGTATGAGATTGGGTCTTCGGGTGGACATTGGCGGGGCGAGACATGGCTGTTCCAAGGGGTTTCGTTGAAAAACGTTGTTGCGTTAGGGTTGGGGCCGTTGGTTGGGGGCTTTTCAACCAAGTGTAGGGGATTCCCTCATACTTATATTAGTACCTTCTCCTAGCTATGTGTTATATGTCATGACTAGTGCGTTACGTGCTATTGGACACATACTGACGAGGACCGGATTCTGCTCTCACGACGAAATTAGAGACAGTTGCGTCAAAGTGAGAGCCTAGAAAGATTTGCCCCGGCTATAATGAGTTAGAGCATGGAGTCTTATTGCGATTTGAGATAGGGCAAGGATAAAAAACCTGATCCGAAAGTATCGTACTATGATACTCAATCTGACCACTTGGGTACGGTTGAGGAGGCCCAAACCGGAGCACCCACAGCATTTTTAGCCTGGTATCATACAAGTGCTTACACTATTGTAGATGTTAATAATCATCCGAAAACAGTTAACCACCAGTTAATTTGGCTTTCTTGGCGATAATAACTGGTATCTTAGCCTTTTCAACAGCAAATAACCAGGTAGAGAGACATTGTGTTTTGCTCACCTAACTTTGACCTCCTATAGCCCGCCCAAAAGTTGACATTTTCAAAATCCCTTTCTATTTTCTGAGCCTCTAGCTTATTGTGTAATATTACGAAAAAATACAGAGAGAACAAAAACAAATGTTGTTGAGGAATTTGAGGAGCCTTAGCAGTATGAAGTTGGGCATCTTTTCAGATGGGATGTGCTCCTGTTACAGGTTCCCACCATAGCGCCTGCCAGTTCTCGCCAGATTATGCAATATTATACCCGCACAAGTACCCGTGCCAAAGAGAAAAGGAAAAAGGACACGAGAAAGTGATACCGGCAGTCACTCAATTACCGGTACTCGTGACACCCGTATCAAGTTACCCCACACTCCAATACCCACGCCCGACCATGACACACAAGACTGATCGATAGTCATAAGTACTCGTATTATACCGGTATCATACTTGGGTATGGAGGTAAGTGACGGGACAGGCAGGGACTCCTGAGTCCTGGTGTTCGATACCGTCAAAGGTAAAAAATTATTTGACTTGATAGGAATGATGCCAGGAAGGGTAAGAAGCTTTGACATCTTTTTCGAACCCCTGTTCATCCCATCACCAACCTCCAAACCGGTACAGCGCAAGTACCGGTACCCGAGTAAGCAAAAAAACGGAGCCTGAATATCATTGTCTCGTATCACGCAATCCCGTGATCTCAGGGGGGCTAAAGTTTAGCGCCAAGAAGGGTCCGATCTTTGTCCAAGGCAATAGTTCACCCGCACCCACACACCCCACCAAGGCACCACATTACTCATTGACAACACGTCTACCCGCCAGTGAATCTCCATCATACGACGCCAACAGTTAGTTAGCAAGTTACAATAACAGATCAATTTCTTCTTCTTTCCCTTCTCTCTCTTACTCCCCTCACGGGCGACATGATAGCTTTCTACACATCGGAAAACTACAATGTCCGATGACCAAGTGGAGAGCAGCGAGTTGCTAGTTCACTCTTCTGCGCCTACATCGAGAGTGGATGACGAGCGGTATCGGGCGCAGGCTTTGGCTTGTTTGAATTTTCGGCCAGTGAAGAGGAGGGTTTTAGGGAGTGTTTTTGTCGGAGAGGAGGGAAAGAGGGGGGGCGATAGAGTGGAGGATGGGAGTTCGCGGGGGAAGAGGGCCCGGTTGATGGAAGATGGTAGGGATGAGAAGGGTCCTGCACGGAGCCTGGAGGTGCTTGGAGCACCGGTTAGGAGGGGAATGAGGCCGGGGACGAGGATAGAAACGGGAACGTTTAGGGGTCTTTCTCAGTGTATTATCTTCCTCCGAGTCTGCTGAATTAATTTTCATTAGGGTCTTAGTCTGATGGTTTATATTTAACAGCCGTACCAATTACGCCCAAAGAAGTTGCGGGAAGAGTTAGTCTGCCGATGACTGAGGTCGCTACTCCCGTGATGATGTCTGCTCCCCCAGCGAAATACGGAACTAGCTTTGAATTGAGGGAGTCCTTCTTTTCGGCGTATGTGCCTACCCCACCGGCATCATCGCTACCAAGGCAGAAGGAGGAACCGAGAGAGGATGAGACCAACTATGGATCCTCATGTTTTGACTCTTGGGATTCAATCCCAAACACCATCCCTGATTCCCAGGACGCTGTACCCCAGCTATCACGCTCACCGCCTAGAGAGGAAAGAGCAGATGCAATCCCGCAGACTATTTTTCCTGAGGCCGACGTATCTTCAGATGAGGAGCAGGAAGATTTATCACTACCTTCATCTCCGCCAGCCATAGGAGAATCAGAGATCATCCCACAGACGCTCCCGCCCGCAATTGACCCTTCTCAGAGAGAAAAGGACCATGAGCCATCCTCCTCTTCTGAGAAATGTATTTCCCCCGCAATATCCAGCGTCTCGTTCACTTACAATCAAAAGACATCCAGCGCGGGGCGGCCATCACCCATACCGCCACCTGCACCCGGTTCACCAACTGCCATAGGCTCGACAACTGAAGCCCTGCTCTTGGAAGAACCAGCTTCTGTCGTGCGACCTAAACAGCCACAATGGCCCATCCCAACACTCGTGGAAGGACCCTACTACTTCCTATCCCCAGTGCCCGAAACAGCATCCAACCCCCCCACCGTATCAGAAAACCTGCGAAAAATCTGGAACGTCGGGCAGGTACGTGCACGCTACCAAAAGCAGAAACTCTCGCAGAGTAGGGAAATACGTGAGCTAGAAAGAGGGTGTTGGAGGATGGACATGAGTGGGTGGACAAAATCCGAGGATAAGATACACTTTTGGAACGCACTGAAGGACCATGTTACTTCTGGCCGCTTCGGCTGGGTTAGCGTATTTTTGGATGAGGAGAAGACTGGAAACGTTATTAAGGTGTACTGCTTTGGGGGGTGTGCCGAACATGTGTGTTTCCCTCCCCTTCCCCGCTCCTGCCCTTCTCCTCGGAGAGATTGACCGATTGTGAGAATCCTGCTCTCTAACTCTGTATCTGTCGCGCCCTTGTTTGTTTGTGTTTGTAGATTTGGGCAGCGCTGTATATATTGAGCTATAGAAAGACCGCGGGCGTCGTTTGGCTAGACGCAGCCGATAAGGAAGTGCTCAAGTTCTGAGTCGAAATGCCATCACTTCCCTCCTCCTCCTCCCCCCTCTCGCACAAGCGGCACTTTTGAAGCATTTCCCGGATTGGCACAGACCCCATTT
>QLOI01000057.1:0-24913 GCA_003313605.1 Tuber umbilicatum | reverse complement strand
CCGTTATTATACAGTGGGAAGTCACTGATTTTCAACTTTGATTTGTACCTGAGGTCAAAACTCAATTACTACGGCACACGGCGATCCGTCCTGCTCTTTAAAGAAACATAGAATAAATTATAAAGATAAACAGATCGGGATACTGAAAGGAGGGCTTTTCGTGCTATCTTGCTGGCGGCTCGTTTCTTCGTGGCTTATTCTATCTACCATGTGGCGGAAACCAAGTTCTTTAAATACAAGAGTGCTCAACTGTATGTCGGCGTCCGCCGCGGGCATACCTCTCTTGATCATGACACTTCCCTCATATCACGCATCATTGGCCAAACTAATTCTGTACCACCATGCTTGCGATAATCGTTCTCCTTACCGATAATTTCCATCGGTATGCCTTTCCCCACCTTTAGCCGATACTTAATCGTTACCACTTGCTTACCCCTCTCGCGGCCCCGCTTCCAGGAATCTTCACCACTACGCTTAAACGCCCACTGCTAAGAGAGGATAAATCCCTCCATATCATTTCAATAGCAATAAAATAACTTTAGAGATTACAATTAAGGTAACGGGGTAGAAGTCTTTTCATTGTGGACCGTGCACTGGTGAATAACAACAGTTCTTCCAGCAACCCCCTGTCCCCTGCTGCAAGCCCCGGTATTATAAGCAACAATACAGCAGTTGGTTGTCGATCAATTATCTCAATATGCGTAAAAGGTGGGCGGCTCAGTGCTATGCTCGCTTGCTTACCCCTTGAGCATCGCCAAGTTTGCTTCCTTTTTTAACTCTGCCCCAATTTTCCAAGCGAAGAATGAATATGCTACCAAAGGAATGTACCAGAGAGAAAGGTAAGGAAATTCTAAACTATATAAGACAAATACAAAAGAAACCACTTGCTGATTTCCTTCTTTCCTAGCCGTCCTCGATAGTCCACTGTGGGAGGCGTTGGGCTGATTGTCGCTGCTCTTATGGCTTGAGATCGTTGGCACCGATGGATCCCCAGTTAAGGCAGGCGAAAAGACTCCCGTCTCGTTCTGCCTTGTTGACCCTGCCGTCAAGGTGTCCAACATCTCTCCCCATATCTAGGCAGGTGCCGCCCGCTATCCGACTATTCGGAAGCCACCGGGCGCTGAAAACGTCATGAGAGGTTGATACGTTCTTCCGTCGAGTATTCGACATATCTCTTGTATACATCCAATCTCCACCTTCCAAGGGTCTGAATTTGTGTTTCTGGAATACCCACTACCGCTGCCCATGTCGCAGCTCCCCTGCGAAAACTGTGTCCCTTCCATGCCCCATGCCCGAGGCCGCCTCTGATCGCTAACCTCTGTAGCTTGCGGACGACATGATCTCTAGTAAAGGCCCGCTGTTCATGCTTTCCGATGCAGAATAATGGGACAGACGGCGGTCGGTGTGTATCGATCTCTGTCAATTTTTCCATAGCTCTTACTGCGCAGCACACGCCATTGGTTGCCGCAATAATTAACTGGATTCCGTGCCTAAAAGGGTCGGTTTTCGATGCAGGTAGGGTGAGTTGCATATGCCCCTCCCCCGCTATCACGTTTAGGCTGCTTTTTGTAAGAAACCAGTTCCGGAAGCCAGGGCCTAAGTCTAGGTCTATTTGATAGTAAGTAAATTCTACTACTCTTAGGAAAGCTACAGAGGCAAGCGTGAACGCCGCTTTGATCATTATTTCATCGTACTCCGAACCCGGAATAGTTTGAAGAATGTGGAGGAGGTAGGGTCTTGTTAGTGGTTGGCGCTGTGTACGCCCTGGTTGATTGTGGTCTCGCTTGATCCCTTGTAGTGTTCTCTCTAACCTTGGCTCCGTGAATGCTGTATATTCTAGTCCTAAATCTAGTTGGTAGGACTTGGGTCCGCAAAGATATAACTTCATTGTTTGTAATTTAATGGTTCCTGCTAGTGAGCACAACCATTCGATCAACCAGGTAACCTTAGCGGGAAAGCAGGATCCATTTGAATGACGATAGTTGGCCAGTGTACAGTAGAGAGTGTACCGTGCTCCAGGAGTATTATAGTTTTGCCTTGTTGTCGGAGCTAACCCTCTCCAAAGGTAATAAGCCGCTAGTGGTGAGAGTTCAGTTTTCTCGATGTCTTGAACCCATGATCTCGGAGGTTGCATATGGGGAACAATAACTGTGGGGCGATGTTAGTAATCTTATCTTAAGCAAAGCGAGAAAGCGCATCCGCAAGGGCATTATCGCTAGTCGAAATCCATCAGGGTTCAAGTTCCAAGTCGAACTCAGTCACTAACAGAAGGCATCTCCGCAGTACATTCATTGTTGCTCCCCGCATTGTCTGATTCTGAATACCGTGGACAACTGCACGGTTGTCTATATTCATAATCACTCTTGTTCCGCGCCATACCTTCCCCCAGTAGAGCAAAGCTTGCTCAACTGCTCGCATCTCTTTGGTGTTGATATGCTCGTTTTTCCGCTTCAAGTACCTCGGTAGTGAGATAGAAAAAGCCGCCTGTGGGTGAGGTAATGGGGAGGATTGTATTTGATGGCTTGCGGTACTAACATGCAGAGTGGACTCTCTGTTGTCGATGTAGAATGCTCCGAGCCCTTTTGTGGTGGCTGCGTCCGACCATAATAGTATGGTCTCCCTTTCGTCGGACCTGATGGATCGTTCTGGTTTTTGGTGAAGTGCTATCGACCACCAGCCAAGGTCCTTCCTTGCATGGCTCGAAATGCGTCTTCGGCAATTGCTTCCCTGGGTGGGAAAATATATCTGCATATTTTACAGTCGGCGGAGGAATGTTCTGCCGAGCGGGACAACGATGGCTACAAAGTTGAGGTATCCAGTTAAAGTTTGAAGATCCAATAATGAGAGTGAGTTCTGCCTCATTGCTTGGCGACGAGTAATTGAGCCTTCTGAAGTTTTCTTGTTGGGAGCCGTATAACCATCTCCTCTGTATCGATCTCCACTCCTCTGAAGCTTGCCCGGGAACCCTCCTCATTTTTCAAATTCTTTATCGTAAGTCCTACCTGAGAACTAAGCTTTGCAAACGTGGCTCCGCCAGCTTTGTGGTCTCCTTCTGGGGGCATTATTATTAAAAAATCATCCAGGTAGTGGATAACCTTCGCCTCGGTTTTCTGTTGTTGAAATTCGTTCAGAAGGATCCAGTGAAAAGTCTCTGCAGAGAGATTGAACAGGTATGGGGCTGTGCGCAGCCCGAACGGTAAACATCGTTCGGTGTAGTGTGTTCCTGCCCATTCAAATCCAAGATGTGCACTATCGATTGGCTAGAGAGGAATGTGGCGAAAAGCACTCTCAAAATATCGCTTTATGAGTAAGCTGCCTCTCCCAGATCTCCGTGCTGCAGTTGTTGCTTCGCTAATGGTACTGTATGTGATGTAGCCGTACTCCACTGGTATACCACTATTTATTGATGTGGGACTATCGTGAGGAAAAGAGAGATGATGGATTCGTCGCTTGGATCCATCTGCCTTGTCAACGAGGCCTAGCGGCGAAGCTGAGAACCGAGATGGTAGGAGTAGAATACTGTGGAATGTATTCAGACGGTTCTTCCGATTCTCCTCCACTATATCTTGTGTCGTGGTCTCAATATCGTCGAGGGCTGTACTAAGGTTCCGGTGGATTATCACAGTTTTGCATTCCCCGCAATATCCGATTCTTGCCCCGTAACGGCAAATGCCAAGAATAGCCTTTACTAGTTCCTGGTCTGGATACGTCGTCATGAGCTTTCGCCAAACATAATATTTCAATTGACCTACTGGCATCGGTATATCGTGCTCCGTGAAAAGAGGGTAATGGATGGTCGTATTTGGCCGAGCAGGGCCTTGGCTACGACATGAGATACGGGAAGTGGATCTGCTCCTGTGTAGAAAGACAGGTTCGAGTAGTGTGAGTGGCGTGGTCGCTTGCCGCATTGTTAGCATGTAACAAAGTATGAATTTGATAATAGTTCTTATCATAAACAAAAAGAAATGGGCAAATCAATAGGAATAACAGTATGAACAAGGAAAAGCTAACTTCTGAACATGACGTTGCGGGATAACGCTGAGGGTGCACCCTCTCCCTGTCTGCACTGCGTGGTTTTGTGGTTGCTTGAACAAACAGCGCAAGAATGTGGATAGTGGCAGTGATTGTTTCGGCAATCTCGGTAGTTCCAATTTCGGCAGACTTGAGGACGCGTTTGGGTTGATGTTGCGCGCATTATTGATCGGCTTGCCGGCTGTGTAGAGGAACTAGGGTTTGTGCGGATTGGTAGTTCACTTAGTCGTGACTGTAGTATGAATTCTGGTTGTGCCTGGCTGCCAGGTAGTTCGCATACTGGGATGTGCAAAGCATTTTGATGCTATGCGCTCGCTGTCGAGATGCCGCCACTCGCTGGGTAGGTAAATGCTACTTCCACTGGCTACCCTTTTTCGGTGGAATTGAAAATGGTAGGCTTTTACACCTTCCCAAGTATACTTTTCAAGTAGATCATACAGGTTCATGGTGCAGATGAAGAGTGCTGTGGCGAGGTCACCCTATAACCCATGTGGTGCCAGTTTGACTAATATCCCACTATAAGCAGCCCTTGCTTTAAAAAAACAACTCATTTTATATTTGCATTCTTTCCCATCACGCTCAGCCTGCTCAAATTCGACACCACCGATGGTAATGGTTCTTTGTGTTCCCGCCCGCTCCTTCTCGCTAGCTAGAAGCCGGTAGATGTTTGTGGGTTTGAACTGGTTTTCGACGATTTGTGCCAGAGTTGCTCGTTCGATGCCAGGGAATAGTGTTTCGATTGAATGTGCGAATGCAGGTGGGCTCTCTCTCGTGATTGTGGTAGGAAGTGGGTTGGGATAGTACGTACCAGCTTCTCGTATTGGTTGACTTGGTGCTTGGGATTCGCCTGCTTGCGAACGTAGCTGTACAATCTGATCTTCGAGATCTCGGATTCGTGCGAGAGTAGAAGGGGCAGGTAACTGCTCGACTGGTGCCCGGGGGTGGTTTGCTAAGCTAGCCTGGTGTTCGTGATTTGGACTCCTGTTTTCCGTTTGGAGGCGAGAGACGACGGGGTTGATCATATCCTCTTCATGAGAGGGCAGTAGCTCCCGCATGTCTTCTAAGCTTATGCCACCATTTGTAGAATTTGAGCTTTGGGTAGGGGAGGCTGCTTGGCGTGGGTGCACAAGGATCTTGGATTGCAAGGAGCCGGTTGTTGGTGTGTTGTACAGTGGGCTTTCCGGTAACTGTGGGGCTTGAGTTTGGCTTCTGGATTTGCCAGAGCTGACGGCTTCACTTTGGCTCTCGAGAGTAGCTGTTTCCACGCTGTCTGCTTCGCTGGCTTCGTCATCTGGGAGCTGACTTTGTCTTTGTGGCGTGCGTCGAGTTCGTAAAGTCTTCCGAACTCCGGAGCGTGTATTTCCTCCTCTTGCTGCTGACCGGCTTGTTGTCCTAGATGATCCTCTTCCACGTGGCATCGTGCTTCTAGACGTGTTGGGCGGATCTGGGAAACCGTGGTGTCAAGGCTGCTGTATTGGCTAATTCATTGTGGGTAGAAAGGAGTATCGGTAGGCAACGCGATCTGTATGGAGGATTGAGAATCCCGTATTCCGTAGCAGCTCATGCGGTGGTGAAGGCAGAGCCGGTGTTCGGGGGACTCAAATAGGTTTTGCATCGCAAGCTGTTGCTAGGCCACCCGTGATGGACCTAAGACCGCCCCCTTTACGCGTTACCGGCTATACCTTTTTCCGTCATCCTCCCGAGGCTATCCCGCTGCTGCCGTTAACTACATTACACGCTTTGCCCAATTGGCCATGGCTTCTCCGAACCCGTACTTCTCTCCGCCGCCGTTGCTATCCCCTACATCCTCTTCCCCTTTCCGTTCCTATTCACCATGTTACATCATCTCCTCGTGGTCTTCCGTGCCCAGTGCTACACTCCTGGAGCACTCACTCGGGCGCCTCCTCCAAACCCACTTCCATCTCTCACGGCTGGTTATTTATTACCGGGCCTCGCCACTTCTAATGACAGGGGCTTGGTAAATTCGGTGAATGTTCAGGGTAGGGTGCACTGGAGTAGTCACAAAATCAAGGGCAAGTGGAAAAAGACGGTTACTGGATATCGTAGTGGGTACAGTCGTGTCCGGAAAGTCTTCGCACCCCTAGCCATTACAACCAAGTGGACAATAATGAACTCAATGTCAACAAATAAATTAGTTAATATATTTAATTAAAATAGAGAGTAAAATTTAAATGGCAGAGACCATTTTTAGAAAACTTTGTAAAATTTTATCATCTGACCAACCCTGCAGACCCTGATATTTAAATACTTAGTAAAATACAGTTAAAGAAAAGTAGCCTTATATAATATTTTTTATCTTTATATTCTACAACAGCAATAATTTAATATTAAATCAGTAGTATCTCTAAGCCTTTCTGAAGACTAATATGTAATACAATTGAGGACTATATAAGAAATCAATTATTTATCTTGGTTTTCTCAAGACAAGCATTCAGAACAAGAATTACACCATACAGTTTCTGGAATCTTGCACAAGAACATTTATTAATCCAGGATTAATACATACTAATAACTTCTATAGGTATTCAAAAGTCTTCTGTCTAAGTTATAGAAGGATCATAGTTGTTTACAGCTACTAACAACAAATATTGATACAAAAAGAGTATATAGTAACAAACTTACGTTAGAATAATCTATAACTATATAATAATTACTTAGGCAAATTTTTATAGCATTGAAATCTCTAATTCCTTTCTGTTAATCAAACTAGTAGCTTGATTAATTTTTGAATTACTGTTTTGAGCTACTATAAGGCTTACAAAGTACTAACTATTTGGATCTTTTATGTTTTATTTTACAAAAAGTTTGATTGCAGTTCTATAGTACCAAAGCACATTAAACAACCTTTAAACTATTTTCAAATCATACCTAGAATGTATTAATATCTAGGAGAGTATTTTTTAGCTTGTCAATACTACTTTATATGAGTTTAATTTACTAGTTGTTAGATTTCAGTAAAGAGTATCCGGTCTATTAATATTCTATTACCTTGATATCTTTATTCAACTAGATTTAATTTAAAATAATATTCAATACTTCTAGTATAACTATTTAAATTTTTAAATAATAACTCTTCTGTTTATAATTTTGAGGAATTGTGAAAGATTGAATAGTTTTTATCAAAATCTTTTGTCAAATATTGACAGCTACTGCCTCCCCTTGGAGTCATACAAATAGTAACAATTAGGATTAAATTTTTACATAGAACCTCTCTTGAGCTAGTAAGCTATCTAATATAAATTTTTATCATTTTATTTATTTACCATGTGGTTTGTTATTAATAATTTAATTATGTTAGTATTAGTACAGTCCGTTGCCATGGAGGGGTGTGAAGACTTTTTTTTTTTTTTTTTTTTTTTTAAACTTGTTAATTGTATTAACTATCGTCAACTACAACTAGGTAATAACAAATACAAACGGTTTTCTGTTCGCTAACGCGAGTCTTCCGTAATAACCCTCTAACGAGTCGAGGGCACCCCCAAGAATCCACAGCCGGGTCACTGCAAGCGACCATCCTCCACCAAGATATTCTGCCAAGAGCCGATCGCAACAACCTAAGATAATGTCAGATCCCCCGGATGGGTCACCCCAACCAGCGACTCCCAGCAGCACCCCTTGATAAAGGAAAACCACCCATCCACCAACCTCACTTAGCCCACGCACGGGAAATACCCAAAACAAAATAATAAAACCTTACCCCATCCTTCCCCAATGACAACTTCCTCCTGCCTCGTACCTCCTCCCACATCCAAACGCCCTACAAATCCCAAAACCCCCACCCCCGGAACCCCTAGGAACCCCACCTACCACTCCCATACCCCTACCTATGCCCGGCGAACCCATCCTAGGACCCGTCGGCACAACCACAACATCCTCATCCACGTCCTGTTTAACAAACTCCCACGGGATCTCCCTCCCGCCTCTCACAAAACTCTCAGCCCGGAACACAACCATACCCTTCCGGACCGCTTCTAACTCCTCTCTCCTCTTTGCCAACCATCGTTGGCGTTCTCTCATCCTCCTCTTCCTCTTTCCCTCATCCAACACCCAAGCAACCGAGTGCTCGCCCCTCGGGGGCCAGGCACCTGCACCGCCGCAGCGGAGGACGCCAACTCAGCCACTTCCTCCTCAGCCACCGACATGTCATCATCAGCCACCTCTGAAGAAGTCACCGAATCAGCCACACCAGGCAGCCTCACCCATGCCACCACCACCTCCTCTTCCTCAACCGCGAACGGGGCCACGTCAACCCCACCCACAAACTCAACCCGTTGCTGTATTCCCAGCTCATAATTCTGGGAATTGTGAGCCCCCGCACACAAAGCAAACCGCCATCTGCGCTCCATGAAAAATTGCCAACTGTTTCTCAGCCAAAGCCAAGCGAACAAAAAGCACCGAGACATGGTGCCTCAACCGTGAAATCTCCGCCTCCAGTGCGAAAGACTTCTCCACTGCCCTCATTAGGACATCAGCCGACGGTGCGACCTGTGCCGACGACGGTTTTGAATTTGCCTTCTTAGCCATAACCGAAGTGTATAGCAGAGTACATAGTATCGAGAAATAAAGATAAAGATGATGAATGGGTGCCGAAGAACAAGTTTATCGATGAAAATTATTCCAAGCGAGGTACTGTAGAATAAAGACTTGAAGCAATCGTGATGAAAGAATCAAGGACGCTGGTTGGTCAAACCCGGAAATATGACAAGTCACCTGGTGGTGAAATTTCAATGACTGGGATTGTAAGAGACGCGGAGCATGTGCGAAGACTTTCCGGACACGACTGTACTGTACACCACAACATTTCTCTCTGCCTATTGTAATCTCCTGCACCTGCTAATCCGAACTTCATCACACGGACGTATATTCGGCATCATGGGAAGCTTAGAATGCAGGGTTGGGAAAACCCGTTGCCAATTGGGCAAAGCGTATGGAGTGTCTCGGAACTCGGTAGGGAAAAAGGTTTGGCCGGCAGAAGGGGTGGTGAGGGGTCATAGCTCCATCAGGGCTGCCCGGGAAACCACAGACGACACGACACCACGAACACCAGGAACACGAGATCTCCACCTCCTATCCAATCCTACCAAACACGAGATCCTCAAACCTGCCTACAGCTGGCGTTCTTCGTCAGTTCAAACTTCCTACACGCTTCAAAAACGGATAGTGCCTACTAGTCACTCAAACACCATAGCCCAACCAGAACCACGACAAGATGCCACGCCGCAAGGGATCTGCACGGAGTGTAGGATCTGGCTCAACCGGATCCAGGGGAACATTAGCCGGAGTCTGAAAAAACACCAGAAATCGGCGAGCCCCCAGACGCTATGGCCAGACCTCAGAGGACGAGGGCAGCCAAGAAGGCAGCGAGCAAACGGTCACTTTGGAGAGGAAGAGTGAAGCGAACGAACCCATTGACGACAGCAGCCAGGCAAGGAGCAGCCCACAAACACACCAGCCCCATCATACTCCGGAAAGTATGGGATCTTTACTATCGGCAATCCCATTACACACTCGAGGATCGCGAGCCCATCGGGCAAGCCCACCTGATCGATCCGGAGGTGTTAGCCTCAATGAGATGCGTGAACTACTCCGATCCCACGAGGAGGACATCATTGAACGCATCGTAACACGCATTCAACCGTAGCCAAATCGAGGCGATCACCACCAACCACTGCACCCTTCAGGGCAAGCTGAGGACCAGCTCCTGGCTGATCCTACACACGTAGGAATCGCGGAACTCGAAGCCCAGCTTGTCCAACTTCGTGTAGAAAGACAAGCCGGAGCTAGCACCAACCAAGCAGTTAGAGAACCTGGTATGTACCACCCCACTCCACAGCCAGCAATAAGAGCAACGGAGAGCGCACCGGCAATTGCAGAGTCTGTAGAGATACTATTCCCAGGTGTGGAGCGTGGCACCGTTACCCAAATATTCGAAAATGGTTTCAAGCCGACCAACATATACCGCCTATTAGCAAGCGAAAAAGAGCGGGCAGAGGGAC
This sequence comes from Tuber umbilicatum, assembly GCA_003313605.1. Lineage (NCBI taxonomy): Eukaryota > Fungi > Ascomycota > Pezizomycetes > Pezizales > Tuberaceae > Tuber > Tuber umbilicatum. The sequence continues at coordinate 14,864 of QLOI01000057.1, read as the reverse complement.
AGCGTACCATCAACATTGGGGGGGTGGAATTTGAGCAAGCCGTGCGAGATGGCAAAGAAAGCAAGTACCGGATGAGTACATTTTTTAAGGCCTGGGCTGCTTATAGTGGAATACTGATCAAGCTGGCCCCCTATGGCTTGCAAGGCGAACTAGCCACAGCATTATTCATCTATACGATGAACCTCTACGACCTGCTTGAAAAATACAGCTGGGATGGGATCAAGGCTTATCATTTCCAATTCCACCGTAAGCGAGTGGCAAGCGGGAAAAACATATATCTGCCAAGCGAGTGGCGGCAACCGGATAGTGAGTTGATTGCTCGAAGTGTTTTGCATATCCAATTATGCGAAACCAGTGGTCATCTCAACCCATGCGAACCGGCGGCCCAACTCAGCGTACTACCGAGTGGGCTCTGCGAGGAAACCCATTCACCCCCGGCTATACAACTCAGACACAGTCGGTGCCCAGCAACCAGCACAGTACCCGCGAGTGTAGCAATACGTCCTTTTCTCGCTATCCACCAAACGGATTGACAGCTATCTCCGCTAGCATGGCAACAACCACACCTCCGTGCAGGAACTGGAATTTCCGGGAATGCAGAGTTACCAACTGCTGCTACCAACATACCTGCATCACATGCGGCAACGCCCATAAGGCTACTCAGTGTAGGCGGGGCGAGAATAGAGCACTCATACTAGCCCTCAGCAACTTTCATAAACGTTAGCCGTCTCCTTCCTTGCTACTCAGCCCTTCCGTTTCCCTGGCACTCAGCCCTTTCCACCTTTCTGGCACTCAGCCCTTTCCGCTTCTCTGGCAATCAGCCAGTTCCTTTCTCTGGCACTCAGCCCTCACTTTCTCTGGCACTCAGCCCTTTGCTCTCGCTGGCACTCAGCCGTACTCCCCTCTCGTTTAGCTCTGCCTCCTAACGCAACCCGGATATTATCCTCCCCGTCTGTGACAATTCTCTTCCCCAAAGCTCACTACCATTCAAGACACCTTGACAGCTAGGCCCACGAAAGTCACGATACCATCTCTCTACCCAGATAGTTCCCGCAGATACATACCACTTGTTGGCCAAGAGGAAGTCTGCCCCAACACGACAATTCACTACCCACTCTTTACGGAGCACGAAATTCCTATGCCACCTGGCCCGTTCAGATATGACGGATGGAAAGAGCTTACCAAGCGATACCTGGACCTTGAGTTAGTCCGATCTGTGTTGGGAATCCGCCGATTTGGCGCACGAATCGGGTACCAAGGGATACGCCATTCCCCTGTCATCCATAACAACCTCCCCACCACTCTCAGTGATTCTCCTCTTGTTACCTTCGACATCGTGATGGAGCTAGCCCTGCAGGGCTTGCGCTGCTACCCAGACACAAAACTCCTACCACGTCACTTCATCGCCTCTCCGCTAGGACTAACCGATAAGTCTGATCGCTCAAAACGCTGAATTCACCACCTCTCGTTTTCTCACGATTGTCCTACCTCAATTAATGCAGGCATACCCGAAGAATTTGCCACCATTAACTACAGCAGTATTGCAGAGGCCACCGGAGCAATTCAGAAGCTCAGTAAAGGGAGCCTGCTACTAAAGCGCAACTTTGAAAGCGCGTTCAGACATATTCCAGTCTGCCCAATTGACTCGCCACTCCTGGGATTCCAATGGAACGGGAAGTTCTATGCGGAACAATTTCTACCATTTGGACTGCGCACAGCACCATACCTATTCAACTTATTTGCTGAAACCTTCCATTGGATATGGGCCAATGAGCTGCGACAGAGGCAAATACCGGCCATGATTGTTCATTACCTCGACGACTTCCTTATCGTACTACCTCCTAATAGTGACACAGAGACCTGCAAGACAATATTTGCCCAACGATGCGACAATGTAGAACTCGCAATTAAGAAATCCAAAAATCAGGAAGGAACCCAGGCAAGCTTCGGGGGAGTCGAGCTGGATACCAACGAAATGGTAATTCGCCTACCGAAAGCAAAGCTCATGAAGGCCCAAGGCCTAGTACAAGGATCTATCACGCAGGGCTCCCTAACCGAGGCGGAAATCCAAACACTTACCGGATACCTAAATTTTGTCTCCCTGGTCACGCCTCTCGGGCGGACCTTCCTGAGGCGCTTATACAATATGCAGATGTACATACCAAAGGGCAGCCGGTATCACAGACGACAAATATCCAGCGACGCGAACAAGGACCTAAGATGGTGGGTTGAAGCCCTTGCGACCCAACCAGTACGGTCAATAGCTAGGCTTGCTCGGGAGAAAATCTCCTTATGGTCCAATGCAGCTGGCAAAAAGGGCCTTGGGGCATTTTATATCGACACAAGGATAGCTGGGTCTAGAGCGGGTATATCCCGCACTGGTAATGGCGCTACTCCCATAACGGTTCCTGGAGCAGCATTTTCCATACGGCTGCCGAGGTAAATAACACGGCAGAGGGAGCACATCAACACTAAGGAGATAAGGGCGGTCGAGCAAGCTCTACTGTATTGGGGCAAGAATTGGTGGGGCACAAAGGTGGTGATGAATATTGACAACCGGGCAGTGGTATACGCTTTGGAAAATCAAGCAATGCGTGGTGCCTCCATGCAAGTCCTCCGTTGATGCCTACTACTGGCGACCGTGTACGACCTCGAGATTGAACCCCAATGGATTCCTACGAACGATAATTGCCTTGCCGATGCACTCTCCCGCTTTATGTATGATAAAGTTACTAACCTCGCCCCTCAGTTAATGCACCCCACCTGCAGCCTCCGGGATCGTGGGTTCATGAAATTCAGCAAACGGGTCTCTAAACAATTGCCGCCTATTACCTCTGGAGAGGCCTAGCCCCGTCCACAAGGCAGAACTACAATACCCCTTGATCCCGCTTCACCCTGTTGTGCAATCTCTCTGACTTCCGCCACCCCAACGGCTCCTGTTTTCCAGCACAAGTTCCCTGGCTAATTGAGTGGCTCTCCTCATTGGCTGGAACAATAAAGGTAAAAACCATGAAGCTTTATCACTGCGGTATCAAGCCATACCAGTTGGACCCGGGACTCGAAACCAGTGCATTCACCGACTCACGGCTGGAACGAACCCTCTTGGGAATTAAGAGAGACCATAGCGAACCCGCTCGGCGGGAACGAACACCCTTGACTCGGCCCCAGCTCCTCACTATCCTGGGGGGACTTCGCGGCACCAATTACAATGAAGTAGTCCTACGTGCCGCATTTACTCTTGCTTTCACCGGATTCCTACAGGTTGGAGAGTTTACATACCGGCAACTGGACTTTGACTTGGGGCCGGCCTTCCGCCTAGGAACACGCTTGCTTATCGTTGCCAGCTACGACTCTGGATGCCCTGTTACCTCAATGAAGAAGCTAACACAAATAGATACACACCGACCCCCATCCGCTCCACTGTTCTGCATGGGGAGAAACGAGCAACTGCCCTTTACAAGGGAATATGTCGTGCAGCAACTACAGGCGCTGGCCGTTTCACGTGGCCTAGGGCGAGGTGCTTGGAATGGGCATAGCTTCCGAAGAGGAGCTGCCACCTGGGCAGCTGAGGTTGGGATTGCCAAAACTCAGATACAGATACTTGGGCGGTGGAAATCTGACGCATATAAAAGATATATCGAGTTCTCGAATGAGCAGCGTGTCACCCTCTCCCGCCGTTTTCAGCAACCAACTAGGGCCTTGCACTAGTGCTCGGCTACCCGCCTCCCTTGATATGGGCCGGAGATGTTGAACACCTCGACGGCAGGCAGTACCAGGCAGGGCACTTTGGCCTCTCACCTGCCTTAATCTGGGACGCATCGTTGTCAACAATCTCAAGCGACAAGGGCAGCACGCGCTACCCCAACGCCTCCGACAGTGGAAACATGTCACCAAGCTGGGCGAGTGAAGTTGTCTATGTTTCTGTTCGTAATTGGGATACTCGGGAGTCTATGTCTTTTCCTTCATTTCTTTCTTAGTTGTACATATGCTTTCAGCTTTGGAAAATTGGATACTGGTACTGGTAAGAAGCGGCCTGATGGTAATGAATACACATTTTTGTCGAACCCCTGCTGTGAGCCCTAACTTCCTGTCCCCAACGCAGGAATCCTAACCCGCCTACGTATAGAACCTATAGTCCCCGGGGTGGCTCAAAACCCCGATGGTGGCGCTCCATTGGGTTGTTGGCCCGCAACAACAGAAACGGCATCGATCGCATACTGTAGTGGGCCGGGTTATAGGGTTCGGCAACCACCCTTCCGTTTTATCCATTTCGGGAATGGTCACTTTGTGTTGAGTTTTATTAGGGAGTGGATTTGTTGATCCCTTTTAGTTACTGCCAAACAGGACTTAATCCGGTCCTATCGGCATTTCTACAAATTTTGTTGCTACTCACCGGCGATTACTGGGGAGCTCACCTCTGGAGTTCGTTCCATAGTTAATTCTCTCCGCAACTGGATGTTTCGTTGGTCAGAAACAGTGTAACGATAGGTATGGATAGTTGAATATTTTGAACAATAGGTATGACAATTGATCTGGTACGTGACAAGGTTTGTAATTTGAAGTATAAAGGCTTGGCTGATAGATATAGGAAAACCACAGGTAACTTGCCGCTTCGACCATGGTGGACTGCACAGTCCCTTAGGTGCAAAAACAATACAGACTCTCGCGGTGCTTATCAAACCATCACCCTTACTACCTTTCCTATGATTCTTCATCTCTTACTCTCACTGTCCTCGTAGCTGAATTTCCGCACTTCTCTTCTTTTCCTTTTCTTGCGGTCTTCATTCCTGCGCTCGCTTCACCGAGATTCCATGGCCTTCTCTCCGGTCTATCTTTCACCACTCCACTGCGCTCTTTTCTCTAGTGAATTCTTCACCGCTCTACCATGCTATTTTCTTCGGTGAATCCTTCACCGATTCTTCACATACCTCTTGCTGTATTGCCAAGACTACTAAACACCCTTTTTTTCTCTGCTGTTGCAAAGTTTCTGACCAACCGTCCACACCCCCGAACAAATGAAATAACCAACTGTGAAACAACCAATACAAGCTCCGGAGTAAGCACCGGTGATTAACAATAGAATAGTGGTCTTGTCAAAATCGGAGAAAAGGGGGGACAATAGCGGTAGCGAAGCGATCGGTGAAAAGAGCGAGAGTTATCATGGGACACAGTACATGAGAGAATTCCCAAGAACATGGTTGAAGGTAGCGCAACTAGGACTGGAGGGCTTGTCTCGCGACCCACGAATCGAAGTCCAGTGAAGGGAGAGGCGATGAGAAACAGGCGTAAAAGTCAATGGTGATGATGAAGGTGGTGTGCGATTAGTCTTTTAAGACGCCCAGGAGAGCCCGCGTTTGTCCTTTATACTTACGGGCCCTGTAGGCCAACTGTAGCCGCTGCAGGATGTTGTTAGTTTACGAGTTTGGTGATTTTTTATACTCCTGTTCTTTGCTGTTCTCTTTGTCCCCACCAACAAAGACAACCACACCCCCCCCTACACCCCGATTAAATTTTGCGCGGGGTCTTAGGTCTTCGTGTATGCTGATTTCCAAATATCTTCTTGGAAAATTGGTAGTGCATTTCGTGATCTTCATTGACCACACGGGGGAGAGGGAGGTCCCAGCAATAAACCCTCGATGCCGGCGACAGACTAGCCGCTGACAACATAATACTTTTGGGAAAATAGCGCTCTGGAGGGAACAGAGAGTGTTAGTTTTTGTTTCTTCCCAGCAATCCTGTATTTCCTTTTTAGGCTCATTGTCATGTTTGTGTAATGGCAAGATGAACAGTGATCTGCACGGGCAGTCCCGGAATGGAAGTGTAATTGCAAGCCTCAACCGCAAATTTTCAATGTCATGACAGCACCACTGCCTAAGGTGTTGGTCATATGTCTATCTTAGTTTAAGGGTATTATCTTGTCATTGATACGGCCCGCGGGCTAAATGTGGGAGAGTTATTGACCTGGAGTGTAGGTAGGCGGAACAGCCCGAAGCAGACACTAGAGCACATGAGAGAAACGTGTCCCTAATAATGTAAAGGTAACAAATACAACATCGCTGTATCCAACTAAATCAAAACAACACAAGTCATGACATGCTGATGACCCAATCATCACTTACATGATTATTTTAAAATTATTTGACCTTTTTCGACGATTGAAGGGACCGAGTGATAGTCTATGATTGAAATGGCGATGACTAAGGTACGTGAAAACTCTACAAGACTAAAGCGGGGAAGATAACTTTGCGATTCTAACAACTCTCAACGATGACACGATCAACACCAGATGCTCAACAAACTCAACGGAAAAGACAGCAGGTATTTATCCCCAAAATAATCCTTCCTCTAAGCCTTCTAACAGTTACCATAGGTATCCGTTTTCTTTCAACTTTGCGCACGCACACATCCCGCTCTCCCATTTAGACTCTTGCACTAACAAAAGAAAAGACAAACTTCTCAAGGTCTCCCGCCGTCCTCCAAGCCTCCCCGCACCGATCCTCCTAGCCTCCGCTCACCGATCCTCCTAGCTCCAAAACAAGGGACTCTCCCGCTTTCCTAGCCACCGCCCCGCATTCCGCTATCCCACAAGGGACACTCCCGCTTCCGTACCTGGAAGACGACAAAAGAACTGCGACATGACAAAAGAGCTGCACGGGACAAAAGAGCTGCGCGGGACAAATGAGCTGAACGGAACAAAAGAGCGGCGACCGGAAAGAGCTGCGACCGGACAAAAGAGCTAGGACGGAACAAAATGGCTACGATGCGGATACGGCAGCGATACGGGCAACGGCGAATAAGGAGGACAAAGAATACGGATAGCGAGCATGCCGAGCAGCATCTCACGATTTTCAACAGATTATGCTAGAACAGGCTACAATCGGAGAGATGAACGCAAAAAACTAACGTGTGGTTGAACTGACTTACAGACTCAACTGTATAGGGAATATCAGCACGTGTGCCTAGCAAGGCGTACATCAAGGATCTAACCGCCAACAAGTCCATCACCAAGAAAACTTTAGCGGAATCAGACACTTGGGAAGTATTATCCAGAGTTAGAGTAAGCGGTATATTTGTATCCAAGGATGCACGTAAGGGTCGTGCATCTTTTATGCTTTGTCGCTTACGTCTCCTCTTAATATATCCCGCTTGGAGTCTAAGATAAAATGGTCAAACCCCGCTGCTTGAGGACCAAAAGGACCTTTCCAAACCGGGCACCTGGAGGCCGCCGTAATCCCTACATCCCGTTGAGTAACTAACCGGCTTGGGTAGTCTGGTTCCCTAATACCGTCTATCCTCTCCGGACAATACATCCATATCTATTCTTGCAGTTCACCATTCGGAAATGATGTCGTGACGTCGCTACTAGATAATTCTCAATCATTTCGAGCAACTAATACTAACACTAACCTTATGGTAATGAACTTAACAAGGGGTGCAAAAGGGTTCTCAAAATCGATACCTGGCTCCTGCAAGAAGCCCTGGGGAACCTACCGAACCTTGAATCGCCCGTCATCCATTTTTATAAAGAGCCATCTGCATCCAACCACATTCCTTTTCTTGAGCCCCTTCTCAATCCTCCCTGTATGATTCATGTTAAGAGAATCTAACTCTCTCTACCTTACTCGCTTAGAAGAACCTGCAACCTCCCTCTCCTACGCTTCGCGTAGCGTAAGCGGTCCTTCCAAGATGGGCATCCGTCCCTGCCATCACAGCGGATTTTCTAATCTTGATCGTGACATTTCACACAGTGTGTAACCAGATATCCGGTTGCTAGCTAGCCTGGGAGAACACCGCGGGACTGGGTGTCCGGCTACTCCCTTCAACAAAGATACCGACCGCACCCATAGAGGGCCTGGTATCCCGGTGCTCCTGAAGGAAACATTCCGCGTTTCGGCGAAGGAGCTCATCGACATTGTCTCCAACACACTCTACTATCAAGTAGACAGGTGGACCGAGGCTAGCAGTAAACATTTCGTTGGATCAAGACCATATGGGCTCTAGATGCTACGCAGCTGCTGCCTCCTCTCCCCTGCCTCGGGCACTGAATCTCGTATTCACTATCAGGCATGATGAGGAAACCAAAGACCCACTGCGCTTTATTCTATGGTCTGACCATCCATCGTGCGATCACCGCACCCGACTGGTGCCAAGAAACTAGCGAAATGCGGTAGAGCAGCTGGAAGTCGTGGGCGGGCAACAAAGGAGCACCATCGATCATTGGTAGTAGCGACGGAGAGAGGTGTCAGATAACTAGAAAGAGCAACGACGGAAAGCGACGACAAAGAGCGGTGACGGGAAACAATAGAAATAATGCCTAGCAGCATTTCCATGTGTCATGGTTATTTACTATTTTTAGATATGCCAGGATTCCATGAAACAGTGAAGTAATGTCACCATTCAATTGTTTCGTGATTTCAAAGTTTGGTGTGCGATTTTGGGGCCTACGAACCAGGATTCTTTTTCAAGTTTTCCAATTTTCAATACTGTCGTTGGAGTACTTAACTCAATAATTTCCCAACCAAGCATTGAAAACCACTACCAATTCCACCCATCAACTATCATACATCTGACAGACACACCAAACTATCGAAAGAACACGAACCCGCCGAACACCGGACCCAATTCCACCAACACACTATACCTCGCCGCGACACTACCAAAAGCCAACACGAAAGGTAACTTGTCCAACAAGTAGCCACTTCCAGCAAATCCGACTCTACCCGATTGACATACTACCAGGATATCAAACGCACACCAACCAGTCCCAGTGATTCCGCGTAAAGAGAGACGAGTGGGTGTCGATTGCCAAGTTCATACAGGGCTCTGGGGGCAAAGCAGGACCAGTAATGGATCCTATCTCAGAAAGAAGGCATGTAGAGCTTGACTTGCCCGATGAAAACTTCCAAAGCGCACTCTGTTGGGCTGCAAAGGGAGGGCATGTGGAAGTTGCCAAGCTGTTATTGGAACGAAAGGATGTCAACCCGGACGGTGCAGACTACTCCGGGAGAACCCCACTCATCCAGGCCTGCGTCGGTGAACATATGGAAATTGTTAGGCTCCTCTTAAAAAACGCGAATGTCGACCCCGACAAGGAAAGCGATGGCGGCTGGACACCACTCTGGTGTGCCTGTGCCGTTCAAAATACCGAAATCATGAGCTTACTCTTGCTCAGGAAGGATGTGACCTCTTACAGAGAACCAGCGGCCGGCCCGATACCACGTTGGCTTGCCTACTCGGAGGGAAGTGAAGAGGTGGTGAGGTTACTCCTCCAAAAGGATGATATCAACACCGACGGAACAGACAGAGATGGTCGATCACTGCTCTGGTTCGCCTGCAGCCAAGGATGGCATGGAGTGGTCAGATTACTGCTGGAAAGAGAAGATGTCGACCCCAACAGGCCTGATCGACATGGCCAAACACCACTAGCGGCGGCTGCTGAAAACGGGCGTAAGAAGGTGGTTGAGCTGCTCCTGGCGCGAGCAGATATTAACTCGAACAAGCCATGTGCTAACGGTACAACGTCACGCACTCACGCTGCGGACTATTAGTATTTCGTACTTGTTTGTTTCCGACCAAAACCGAGGGTCGAATGAGCAGACACCACATCGTAACTCTCGATCCGCCCCGCAACTGTAAGCACATAGGTGGAGCCTACGGACATCACTCGACCCATTCACCTATATTCCATTAACATTGTTACAACCCCTAAAGGTTCTCGTCATCTCAGAAGCGCATTTTTGTACTCATTTCCCTTCTCACACCCGTCGTTGTTCTTTATTCCCAGGCTTCCATTAGCCGTACGTTAATTTTCCTTTGTTCGTTTGCAGCATTTTCCTTACGTGATCGTTTCTTTGTACTTAGTTTTATCGTAGCTCCGGTCAGAGAGCTCAGTCTATTGCTCCACTGTCCATCTCTTGCGAACCAACTCACCACTCCCTTTCCCAGCTACCCGTCCTTTACGCTATACCCTTTCTCCTATAACAGTTGTGTAACAAATCGCGGTTTGAAACGGGTTTTGTCCCAGGACTGAAATAATGCGACCGTAGCGTGATAAAAGTGTAGCAGGATGGTTCTTTAGGGTGAGAGGAGAAACAAGAATCAGGCTTTCTATAACATGCAAGCGTGCTGGTCTATATTCACACTCAACAAAGCACGAAAAAGCGCACTAACTTCGACGATATACAAAAATCAATGAGCTGAATAAAAATTGACGAATGCGTTATGACTGGATGAGCAGCGTACGTGCCGAGGTTGAAGACTACGCTGTTGGATAGTGAAATGGGCTTTATTCATATCGAGGTGAATTCGGCACAGAATGGATCCTCAGTCGACTCAGGCGAACGGGCAGTGCCGATTAGGGAGAGGGTATCGTGGGGTTAGTTACCTAGCAAGTTTCTGGAAAGAGATGACCGCAATGGCGTCAAGAACGTCGAGGAAGTAGATTTTACATACACAATTGCGTATTTCCTTCTTTGATTTCCATCACGATATTCACCAGCGGAATTAAGCTACGACTGCATTACGAACTCTGGATTCATATCTGTAATTATTTGTGGCAAGAAACAAATCGCGAACGGGAGCTCAAGTCGTTAGACCTGATTGTAGAAAGAATTAAAGATGAACGATAGTATAAATTCCCTTATTATTATTTTTCTATATTCAGCGAGAGCGGAGAAGGCGCCTACTTATACTCCAGGTCAATAACTCTCCCGCATTTAGCCCACAAACCGCATCAATGACAAGATAATACCCTTAAACTAAGATAGAAATATGACCAACACCTTAGGCAGTGGTGCTGTCATGACATTGAAAATTTGCGGTTGAGGCTTGCAATTACACTTCCATTCCGGGACTGCCCGTGCAGATCGATGTTCATCTTGCCATCGCACAAACATGACAATAAGACTAAAAAGGAAATACAGCATGGCTGGGGAGAAACTAAAACTAACACTATCTGTTCCCCCCAGAGCGCGATTTTCTCAAAAGTATTATGTTGTCAGCCGCTAGTCTGTCGCCGGCATCGAGGGTTTACCGCTGGGACCTCCCTCTCCCCCGTGTGGTCAATGAAGATCACGAAATGCACTACCAACTTTCCAGGAAAATATTTGGAAATCAGCATACACGAAGACCTAAGATCCACACAAAATTTAATCGGGGTGTAGGGGGGGGTGTGGTTGTCTTTGTTGGTGGGGACAAAGAGAATAGCAAAGAACAGGATTATAAACAATCACCAAACTCGTAAACTAACAACATCCTGCAGCGACTACAGTTGGCCTACAGGGCCCGTAAGTATAAAGGACAAACGCGGGCTCTCCTGGGCGTCTTAAAAGACTAATCGCACAGCACCTTCATCATCACCATTGATTTCTACGCCTGTTTCTCATCGCCCCTCCCTTCACCGGGCTTCGATTCGTGGGTCGCGAGACAAGCCCTCCAGTCCTAGTTGCGCTACCTTCAACCATGTTCTTGGGAATTCTCTCATGTACTATATCCCATGATAACTCTCGCTCTTTTCACCGATCGCTTCGCTACCGCTATTGTCCCCCCTTTTCTCCGATTTTGCCAAGACCACTATTCTATCGTTAATCACCGGTACTTACCCCGGAGCTTGTATTTGTTTTTTCACAGTCAGTTATTTCATTTGTTCGGGGGTGTGTCCGGTTGGTCAGAAACTGTGTAACAGTGGATACAAAAAGGGCGTGTAGTAGTCTTGGCAATACAGCAAGAGGTATGTGAAGAAGCGGTGAAGGATTCACCGAAGAAAAGAGCATGGTAGAGCGGTGAAGGATTCACTAGAGGAAAGAGCGCAGTGGAGCGGTGAAAGATACACCGGAGAGAAGGCCATGGAATCTCGGTGAAGCGAGCGCAGGAATGAAGACCGCAAGAAAAGGAAAAGAAGAGAAGTGCGGAAATTCAGCTACGAGGACAGTGAGAGCAAGAGATGAAGAATCATGAGAAAGGTCGTAAGGGTGATGGTTTGATAAGCTCCGGGAGAGTCTATATTGTTTTTGCGCCTAAGGGACTGTGCAGTCCACCATGGTCGAAGCAGCAAGTTACCAGTGGTTTTCCTGTATCTATCAAGCCAAGTCTTGATACTTCGAATTACAAACTTTGTCACGTACCAGATCGATTGTCATAACTATTGTTCAAAATATCCAACTATCCATACCCATCGTTACACTGTTTCTGACCAACGAAACATATCCAGTTGCGGAGAGAAATAACTACGGAACGAACTCCAAAGGTGAGCTCCCCAGTAATCGCCGATGATTAGCAACAAAATTTGCAGAAATGCCGATAGGACCGGATTAAGTCCTGTTTGGCAGTAACTAAAAGGGATCAACAAATCCACTCCCTATAAAACTCCACACAAAGCGACCATTCCCGAAATGGATGAAACGGAAGGGTGGTTGCCGAACAGGCCCTATAGCCCGGCCCACTACAGTATGCGATCAATACCGTTTCTGTTGTTGCGGGCCAACAACTCAATGGAGCGCCACCATCGGGGTTTTGAGCCACTCGGGGGACTATAGGTTCTATCCATAGGCGGGTTAGGATTCCTGCATAGGGGACAGGAAGTTGGGGCTCACACCTAGGGTTCGAAGAAAATGTGTATTTATTATCATCAGGCCGTATCTTACCAGTACCAGTATTCTAAGCTCCCCATGATGCCGAATATACGACCGAGTGATGAAGTTCGGATTAGCAGGTGCAGCAGATTACAATAGGCAGACAGAAATGTTGTGGTGTTTTAAACAGAATAACAAAATACGGCTCCACGATCAGAGAGGACGGTATGGGAGGATAGCGAGTAACTTAGGTTGACTTAATCTCTTGCTAAGCTAACGGTAGTGACAGGAGTATATATGAAAAACATAGCATCATTCTGAACCTTCCCTCTATTGCCGCCAATGTCCACTTCCTTCTCTCAATCCCTCATCTGATAATAAAGAAAGAACATTCTGCACAATTGCCAGACAAAAGAAATGCTTCTCCATAACACCTGCTCCCCTCCGTCACAAACCACAAAGCCATAACCATGTCCTACATCCTTTTCCGTAACCACAATGCTTTCCTTCCTAACACCTGCACTTTCTGAAGAACAAAAGAAACTAAGAAACCAAAGCATGCCGAGCTGCATTTCCAACATGGTGTACAGTACCCACTACGATATCCAGTGACCGTCTTTTTCCACTTGCTCTCGATTTCGTGACTACTCCAGTGCACCCTACCCTGAACATTCACCGAATTTACCAAGTCCGTGTTATTAGAAGTGGCGAGGCCCGGTAGTAAATAATCAACCGTGAGAGATGCAAGTGGGTATGGAAGAGACATCCGAGTGAGTGCTCCACGAGTGTAGCACTGGTCACGGAAGACGAAGAGGAGATGATGCAACATGGTGAATAGGAACGGAAAGGGGAAGAGGATGTAGGGGATAGAAACGGCGGCGGAGAGAGAGAGAGTTAAAAAAGGAAGCAAACTTGGCGATGCTCAAAGGGTAAGCGAGCGAGCATAGCACTGAACCGCCCACATTTTACGCATATTGAGATAATTAATCGACAACCAGATGCTGTATTGTTCCTTATAATACCGGGGCTTGCAGCAGGGGACAGGGGGTTTCTGGAAGAACTGTTGTTATTCACCGTGCACAGTCTGCAGTGAAAAGGCTTCTGCCCCGTTGCCTTAATTGTAATTTCTGGAGTTATTTTATTGCTATTAAAATGATGTGGAGGGATTCATCCTCTCTTAGCGGTGAGCGGTTAAACGTAACTTACCATTGTGTGTGGAGATCATCAGACTTCATAGACTTGGGCCGTCCTTCCGCCTTGTTTCCAAATTTGTCTAATTTACAATTGTACGCAAAAAGCAACAACCCAGGATCTCGCAATGATCGCCAGGGAGCCCAAGCTGGAGCGATCCAAGCGGAATGCGGATTGGCCGGGGCTCGTGATCCCACAGCTGATGCTGCCTCACCAGGTCCTCGCCCTGACTCATCTTCGGGGTTGAGGTTTGGGAGAATGGGGGTCGCGAGGAGGATAAGCCCAATGATCAGAGCGATAACCAACGCCATGATGATTGAGGTTGTGGGGGAGATAAAAACCAAAGGTTGGTTGAGAGTGATGAGGGAAATCAGGAGCAGGAAGTTTCAGGTATTAAGAATACGGACAAGGAGGGTTGCAATGATGTTGGGTAACTTGAAAGGCTAATATGGGTGGAAAGTGAACTGGGGGATCGATATCTTGACGGGGGCCAATGGTGTCCCACCAAATGTGGAGGAGAGAGTTAATGATTCCTCAACTAGTTATCATGACCTCAGACTGATATAACCTTATTTTCCATTCGCTACAGTTGTTGTATTACGATCCTTTGATCGCGGGCGCTCTGTATCTTTAAATTCACTGCGATTTTATTTTAGTCATTAATTCATTTGCTCAGGCACTACTTCCTTATCTGCTCCTCACGTTTCATTTTTATACTGCGTACCGCAACCAGTACTGTTAGAATGTGAGATACCTATGGGGATCTCCGGCTTAACATTAGTGACAATGTCGTTACGTGGCCTCTCACGTCCAGTCACCAGCTCTGTCCTTCCTAATTGTTTTACGGCTTTTTAACAGGTTTTGCTATTGCTCTAAGAAATCCGTATAATATAATACGTGATAAAGTAGAACCGTCAGATAAAATAAAACAATCCAATACCAGCTTGGCTAACCTTTTATCCATTCGGTTAGAGTATGGTTTATCTGGTAAGCGTTCAGCCATTAAGTCTGTAACGATTATACATCCATCGTTTTTCAACCAGCGCGGTGGCCTCCACGTTTCTATTCCGTGATCCGCGCCACCGCCCAATAGCGGCCCAGCGG
>QLOI01000056.1:0-14811 GCA_003313605.1 Tuber umbilicatum | reverse complement strand
GTGTTTCATACGGGACAGCGAGGTATCCGTATTATCGAGATCCGGGACAGCGGGGTTTGACTGTATCATACTCGTACCGGTACCCTACCCTAGGGCTTGGGGGGGCGTCCAATGCTGTACTGCGATGCCTTTAGTTAGGTGGTTAGTTAGGAGAATGAATATAAGTTTAACCCTACGGTATCCACAATTCCTCCCAATATCTACAACAATAATATTATTATGCCAGCTACTCCCAAGCCCAAAATTGGATACGAAGAAAGGAAGGAGACCAGGAAACCATCGTCTCCTTCTCCATGGAATCAAGAACGCCAGCGAGCTGTGGTTTTTTTTCTCTTTTTCTTTTTCTTTTTCCTCTTCCTTTTTCTCCTTGAGCCAAGGATCCTTACAGTAATCTAAATCTCCCATCCCCAAATGCTTTGCCCCTGAGAGGAGTGGGTCCCAAATGTCCATGACCGAGTACCTGCACTACAATAATATTGTACAGTCGCACCTCGCTATCCCGGATGGCCAAAATCCGCAGAATCTGTCCGGTTCAACGAGTAATCCGGGACAACGGGTCTGGTTTTGCAGTAAAGAATTTTTGAATTCACAGTGTTTCATACGGGACAGCGAGGTATCCGTATTATCGAGATCCGGGACAGCGGGGTTTGACTGTACTCGCATCAGTATAATAATAACATTATTATAATACTGTCGTACCGGTGTTGTGAAGAGGGCTTGGTGAGGGTTCATTTAATTTACCCTGCCTTCTCATGAGAGTCTGATTCGTCTCAGGGGACCTACCCAATTACCGGTACCAGTACCGTAATACCTTTCCCTTCTTAAAATGTGGCGATTTGGGGGCTTCGTGCCCTCTCGTTGGCTCGCTTGCCCTTTGCTCCAATCCGGGTCTTGCAAAGGATACAGCATTGGTTATAATTTAACTACTGTACCGGCATCATACCAGTACTTCATTGATGAATGGATGAATGGGGGGGAAGCGGATCAAATCTCGAGGGAGAGGGAAGGTGGAATTGAGTGCATGGCATGTTCGGCGATATGAGACATGGTTGATGAGGATAAAATTTATTCTACTACCGGTAATACCGGCCCTCCGAGTTCCTGCTGAATAATTATCATAATTTATCATACCAGCAACGTTTTCTTACCCCAGAAAAAATAGGTTTATCGATAATTTATTTTGATTGATTACAACGAAAAATTAATACTTCAGCTTCTAAGCACAATCACAGGGGATCATAGAACCCTCCCCAAAAAAAAAGAAATAAAAAAAACCTAGAAATGCTGCGAATTTTCTTCTCACTCTAGGAAAATTCCAGGTCAGGCATCTGCGAGACCATGTTTATTACCTTGTTTGGCGCTATAAGAAATCCTTGGGTGAAACGTTGTGTTTTTGCTGTGAGGCATTCTCCTGGGATTGACTGGAACAGAATAGATTTCCTCGTTTGATGAGTGATGGCACCGGTACCACGCTAGACTGAGCGAGTATTTGGTAAGAGGACCAGTACAATACCGTATCATAAGCCTCTCGTAATTCATGCTATTTCGCTTATTTGCTGCGATTGCCGCAACCTCATTTCTTTCTCCTTCTCCCTTCTTTTCAGGGTGTTTATATGAAAACTGTGGCGCACGACCACCGGTAGGCACGCCTCCAACGCTGACTCCCCCGATATTTTCCGTCCATCTGCTCCGCCTCCGTGCAAAATCACGCCCGACATTTACCGGTAGGGGCGTGCTATGATTCGATTTCAAAATGACAATTTTCTGGTTTCAAAATCGCACGCTCACTCAACCTGAAATCGTGCTCGACAGTGCGAGCACCAGCATTTGAGCGGCGGTACATGGCCTATAACTTACGCGTCCTTTTTTTGCCTTTTCTCCAGTACAATAGTACAGCACTAGTAGTACTTGTACAGGCTGCAGCAACCATCCCGAAATCGTGTTGCTTCAAACAACCCTTGATTTAGCCTACAAATTGATACATGACATTGTTAAGGTATTACTAATGAATTCCTAAAAGATATTACCATCCGATTTGGGCACGCCGGACACTTCTTATTTCAAAATCAAAAATCTTGGTACAAGTACGGGCACGCCAAACACTGTCGCAGTCTACAGGGGTTGGGGGTTTCAAGCTACCGCACGATTACAGTATGATAGTAAAAGCTAAATCTTACCTGCCTGCAACCGGGAAATCGAGAGGGACCTTCACATGGCAAACCGACCCCTTCAATTTGATACGGCACGAATTGTACCTCGCCCTATCCGAAACCCGATACACCCCGATATCGGCATCTTACCGTTATCGACATTTCACAAGCTCTTCTCTCACTTTCACCGCCTACTCGACACAGCACGGTGCCCCACTCTACCCCGCCCCACCGGCGTTCGCACTTGAACAATAAATACCAGTCCAACCGTCAACGTGGGGCCCGAGGGGTGTATTAGCCCATCAGTACCGGTATCTGCGGGGCTGCGAATTCCTGAAGCGCCTCGCACCAAACGAAACAAAATGAAACGAAACGGGTAGGCAGAGCAGGGCAAGGCGAACTCCTTCCTGCCTAACCACAGCACATCCTGACGGCGCAACTAAAATAGAGCATTCACCTCGTTGCTTCCACGGCACTATCGCAGCGGACATACACAACGGTGCCGTGCGGTAATACAAGCTACATTCTTGGCTGTTTTGGCGGCCTGTGATGCGATATGATACCGGCGCGAGAGGGGAAGACGGGCTGTGATAATATGATGCGGTACAGGACAGTACGCATGATACCGGTACAGTATAGTGGAGGTGGATCTCCGAGGCTTGATTGCGCTCTTGTTTGCGAGGCGAGGGGGTTTTCTCGCAAGTGTAGGCTGTCGTACCGAACTTCCTGCTCCGACCACGACTTTGATCGCTAAAGTGAAAATTTCTGATACAGTACCAATGCTCATGATGCAAGGACGTTTCTAAGAGGGGTTGCTATTGCATAGAGCCAAGTACTTACCAGAGCCTCAAAATTTTGGTGGTGTGCAATACCGGTACATAGCAACCCGTTTTGCGGAAGTTGAGACATCACGAGTACCATTAATTGCACTTTTGGTGTCTTCTTTTTTTTTAGAACCCCATTCTCTGCTCCGTGCATACAAATATGCACCCCACACCCGGTGAACTGAATCCACTTACGAGTCCCCAACATTGCCCGACTGCGCTGTTGCGATACGATACGATGCTTCCACTTTCTAGCCGGTTCGTATCCTCATGGGGCGGCTTTTTCTTCTTCTCCCCCCTTCTGACAAACTCCTGAAGCAACCATTGGTCACTTCCTCAAAAGTCTGTGTCACGCTCCGGCTACTACCGGCGCGATCATCGTGAATCCATTATTGGAAATGCTGATGGCTTGCGTTGAGTTTGTCAATTCTCTACTTGCCTTACTTGTGATAGATGATTCATTTGCTGATAAGCGGAGGGAGGGGGGCCTGCCTGAGTCCGCTGTGGCTAACTTATAGTACCGCCTTGGGCGTGCTGGTCTGCCGGTAGGAGAATCTGGGTGGCCTGGCCTTTGGAGGGATTCGGCTGGTACCAGAGTCGGGGTTTGAGCGGGGAAGGTGGTGTTTGGTGGGGGTATGAGAGATAATAGGGTATGTATAGCAGGGATTGTTCTATCTTTTCATGGGGAGGGATCGTCTTAGGGGGCTGGATTGAATTGAATCGTAAAAGTACCGGTACTGTATTGAGCTGCTTCTTCTGGCTTCAGGTATGGGTAGATGAATGAATGAGTGGACCAGAGTTTGATCTCAACTCAAATGTTGGTCAAGTTCCCTATCATACTGGATCAGGGCTCAAAGCCACCTCACTCGTGGGAAAAAAAATTGACCCTGTTTGGCACGCCAGGAAAATGGCATTTCTCCGACCGCCATTGAATTTTTGTTGCAATCGAGGTATTCTAACACTGCACTCCCCTAGTTATGGCTCAACTTACATATCTCCCACCGGATTTCTGCTTTCATCCTAATAGTTAGAATGGCATGGTAGTTGCTACCTGGATATGAATCCCCTCACACCCTTCGGTCAAAGGGATCAAAAGAAAGAGAGAGAAAAAAAGAAAGAAAGAAAGAGAAAAAAAACACGTAACGAAATCGAGTGAAAATCCGTGAAAAGAGTTTTCCCAGAAAGAGAGAAAGTAATTACTCCTGAAGACGGTGATACAGCGCGCATTCAAACTCTTTCGGAAGTCTTTCTCACGACCCGTGTCGGTTCTGGGGGTGTGGGAAGTATGATACGATACAGTATGTTTTGGAACAGATCCGGATACCGGCACCTCGGGTGCTAATTCTAGTTCCTATAATGTTATATGATATACGAGTACTCTGTGCACGCTATGTTTTACCCCGACGTACCGGTAGCCCCGATACGGTACGGGTCAACTTGTATGGGAATCTCTCCTTTCCAACGTGGACGTTCCGAACAGTACGCATTTTCCGGTATCTTGAGCACCGCATCTGGATCACGGTTTCGTGCTCGACATTCCAGCTCGGCGTGAATGTCTTGGCGGTCGCAAGATTAGGCGGTGCCCGGAAGCATGCTTACTCACGAATTATGGAAGCGAAGATCATCCCGATTCGAGGGTTTTGATCGGGTGACGGTGCCTGACACTAGAACTCGTTCTGTGGACGAGTGACGAATGGATGGAACGGGCGGGACCCTTTCCAAGTTGGAAGGGGTACAGTGAGAAAATTTCTTCACGTAGTCAAACCTACCTAGACCTTTTCCACCACCACCACACACCCCGCAGGGTCTTTTTTACTCGTACTTTACTTTCCGCACCCTACGAGTGCACACTAAAGTCTACCGTACAGGTACAAGGTCAACTGCTACAACATACTGTACCGCGGAAGCAACCTTGCCCTGTCCTGTTTGGGTAATTCCGTCATCTTCAGAGCACGTGGGGGCACACAGCAAACAGAAAAAAAAGGAATGTTAGCGACTCGCCAAATATTGCGATCACGACGGCTCGCACCGCCGCCACAGCTACTTCGAAGGAGGAGGGCCCCTCTGAACCTGAGAAATTTCTATAATACGCCTTTCCGATGTGTTGGGCGTAGCTGGGGGAGTCTTGGGCCGTTGGTCACCGAGCGGGAATTGGAGTCTATGCCGCCGATCGGGTTTGCCGGTGGGGAGGATCGTTTTAAAGAGACTTTGGAGAGGGCGAAGGGTGTCGCAGCAGGTATAGCCTTCTGGAAATTAAATATGGGGTGAGCGTTCAGGAAGCTGATAATGAGGGCGATGATGGAAAAGAATATGAGATAGGTCCGTTAGATCAGTATGAGATGTTGGTTGGTGAGGGTCGATTGAAGGACGATCAATATCAAAGAGGCGAGTGAACAGAAAAATTAATTCTCAGATTGTATACCGCAAAGCTCTGGAGAGGGTGTGACTCGCTAATAGGCGCAGTTCTGGCGATTAACAGGCATTATACAAGAGCTTCACGAGCTTCACGAGAAGCTCAAAGAATACAAGCCGCCAAGTGTCGTACACCCCACCCTCGAATCGCCGGCCCTACCTCCAAAGATGTCACTCCTTAGTACACTTCTCAGATATAAACCTCCACCCCCGGTATCAACGCAAATTCCGGAGGACCTGCCTCGAGGGCTATATCTCTATGGTGACGTTGGCTCGGGAAAGACCATGTTGATGGACATGTTCTATAACACTCTTCCATCGAACATAACGTCTAAAACCCGGATTCACTTCCACCACTTCATGCAGGACGTGCACAAACGACTGCACAAATTGAAGCTCCAGTATGGCCCGGATTTCGATGCGATACCCTTCGTGGGGGCAGATATAGCTGAATCAGGATCGGTGCTGTGCTTCGACGAGTTCCAGTGTACGGACGTCGCAGACGCAATGATTCTGAGAAGATTATTAGAGTCTCTGATGAGCCATGGCGTGGTTATGGTCTCAACGAGTAATCGACATCCAGACGATTTGTATAAAAACGGTATCCAAAGGCAGTCCTTTATCCCTTGCATAACGCTGTTGAAGGCAAAACTCACAGTCATAAACCTGGATTCCCCCACCGACTACCGAAAGATGCCCCGGCCCGCTAGTGGTGTCTACCATCAAGGCCTCGGTCCTGATGCGCTGACCCATGCGAACAAATGGTTTAGCTATCTCGGTGATCCTGAGGACCTCCCTCATCCCGCCACTCACAGTATCTGGGGAAGAGGAGTGAACGTCCCCTTAGCGAGTGGCAAAGCTGCTCGATTCAAGTTTGATGACCTCTGTGGGAAACCCATGTCCGCTGCCGATTACCTTGAGTTATGTAGGCATTATGCGACGTTTGTTGTCACAGATGTTCCAGGGATGGACCATAAGAGCAGAGACCTCGCCAGGAGGTTTATCACATTTGTAGACGCAGCTTATGAAAGTAAGGTAAGTGTAATATAAGCTCCCCCTCTTCCCCTTTACCCCTTCTACTCCTATCTCGGGATAGGATATACGTATGCATGTGTGTGTATTCTGTGTGACAAAGATGTTAACGAACAAAACCCTTGCCAACGATGTTCAGGCTAAACTGGTCTTGACAACTGCTGTTCCGCTATCTCAACTATTCGTCTCGGCCGCTGAGATCAATGCCGCGAAGGAGGAAGGCGAGGGCCGTGGTTTGGACGCGAGCATGAGAAGTCTCATGGACGACTTGGGACTTGACATGGAGATGTTGAAGAATAGCAGTATTTTCTCCGGAGACGAGGAGAGGTTCGCTTTCGCGAGGGCTCTTAGCAGGTTAAGTGAGATGGGAAGTGTAGAGTGGGTCGAGCGGTAGTAATAGTTTTCTTCCTTTAGTTTTTTTTTTTTTTTTTCGTTCTCGTTGGATTAGAGGGGAAATAGAGTTGTAAGTTATGTTAGATCCCCTTATCATGCTTGCGCGTTCTTTGCCAATTTTTATTCCTTGGCGGACTGGCAGAGGGAGAATAGTGGGTGGGGGTGATGGTTTGCTGGTTGGCTACTGTTTACCACTGATAAGTTTGAGGCGATAAGGATGGCAAGCAAGCAACCATTTCTTATGGGCATTAGTGAATTAAATATTAATTCTCATGTACTTGTATCATATTATACCTTGGGATGAATTCTTCGATAAGGTCAGGGTAATGTAATTTCTGTGAAATATTATATCCCGATATCATGGCCTACCGGTGATGTAGGTGCTCTCTGTTTATTAGATATCGCGATGACATAAGTAGAACCCGCCCACCAGATCTTTACCACACTTTGCAAGCAGGAATCCATCTTTGCCCCCTCCTCCCCTCCTTTCCTTCATGTACTAGTACTGTACGAAGTGTTCGAATGTGGTGGGTTGCCGCGTCTAACTATGCGCTCAACCTATACTGAAGTATACGGTGCTGGACTACTTTGTCCAGGAAGAGTAGGCGCGGTACCGGAGTGTTTCGGGCTATTCTGGGGACGGGTCTGCTTTTGTGATCTCGTGCTACTGGTTTATTGATGAGTGGAGTTAGGATTTGTGGGGTTTAGTTGCGGTATAGTAGCGCTGGTGGGTTCCTGAAGGCTGGAGAGTATTGTACTAGTACTGTGGTTGCAGCTTTTTTTACCTTGTTATTATCAACTACACGGGCAGGGGAATGTTTAGTTAACATTACTTCTTCCTTCTGCATCAAGAGCACTGTACTGTACAGTACTCGAGTAGAGTAGACTCTCGTCAGTAGAAATTGTTCGAAAAGTAATATATTTTCCCTGGTGGACAACGCAGCGAGGCTATTGAGCAATAGTAATAATAATAGTATAGTAATCGCCCCGGGGAAGACAGAAATCCCGAAAGTCCTACCTCCGGCTAAGGTTCATCATTACTCTAGTAGGGCAGTTTGCTAGGTATCAGGTTGGGAAGAGCCGCTCTTGGCAGGAACGGTTGCTCTGGTAACCGATAGTTAAGCAGTAGGCAACAAACAACACAGCCTGTCTTACATCTTGCCATCCCATGCAACCTGGTCTCACAAGACATTCATAGTCGACCAGTTGTCTCTTTTCTCTTCCTGCTGTTCTCTTGAGCAACTGTTCGCACCAATTCGCCCCCCCCCCATACTCCCCTCCATTCCTCACCAGCTCTTTGCGGAGCGTTTCGTCGACAATTGCACAATTCCTGCATTCCGTTTCGGTGTTTTTTTCTCTTAGTTTCATTCTTTCTTCATTGTTTGTCACTCACTTTCAGGGTGTGTCGAAGGGCAGGAGGCATTCTTGAACAAACAATAATAATACTCTCGGCGGACAATGGATAACCCATACGGATCCTCAGGGCCTCCTGGTTACTCTTCTAACGCTCCTGGATACGATCCTGACGATAACTCACATCCTCATCATTCGCCTACTGGTTCACAGATGAGATTGTTGGGCAATATGGACGATCAGCTATATACTGCGTATGCCATCCGGATCTTGAGAATATTTATGTTTTTTACGCTAACTAGTTGCCTAGGCCGAGTACTCCCCATCGATCTTACCACCCTAACGACTCCTACAGAGAGCTTCCGCCAGCGGAGGGTTCTACTGGTCCTTCGAGGGCAGCTCCCGCAATTGCCTATCACACACCGGGCAGGGCGCCACCTTCTGCTATCGATTACGATGTTGCGCCTGCTTCGCCGACTCCTTCGAGGAGAGGTGCTGGCGGATATGTCACGTACTCCCCTTCTGTTGTGTCGCGCAATGGTGGTCGTCCGTGGACTCCATCTTCCAATGGTGGGAATGAGAGGCCTTGGACACCTTCGTCGAGAGGTGGGATAGAGAGGTCTTGGACCCCTTCGCGGAATAGCGATTGGCAACGTCCTCCTCCGGCTTCGGTACCCTATGAGCCGGCTGATATCAATGGATCCCCGAGACCGGGAACTCCGACTTCAGTCAGGTCGAGATATAGCGGCACTTCGTCTAGACGGCCCCTGCCTACACAGCCTCGGTACTCGAGGGGACCTCCACCTCTGCATGGGCGTGGATCTGTTTATTCGGATGAGACTGCAATTCCTATCTCTGAGCCTGGGGATTATGGATACACGGATGATGAGGCAGTGTTCGGACCTCAGGGTTCTAAAGGATCATTGGATCTCGACCGCGAACGCACGCACTCAATGTCAGGAGAGTCTTTCCAGACAGAACGCACTGCGACTGCAGAGGAGGAATTTGACGAGAAGCCAGCTACAACCAAGACAGCCGTTGGAGAGCATTTCGGACCCGCACCAAAGGCCCCGCAGACCCGTCGTGGTCTCAACAGACAAGCGCTCATGACAAGGAAACAGGTCAAGCTCATTAACGGGGAGCTGATCTTGGATTGTAAAATTCCTACGATTCTATATTCTTTCCTCCCGCGAAGGGATGCCACCGAGTTCACCCATATGCGCTATACCGCTGTGACCTGCGACCCTGATGACTATGTTGAGAGAGGTTACCTCCTTAGACAGAACATGGATGCTACCCGAAGAGAAACGGAACTTTTTATCTGCATCACCATGTACAACGAAGATGAGATGAACTTTACACGCACCATGCATGGTGTCATGAGAAATATTGCGCACTTTTGCTCTCGCAGCAAGTCTAGGGTGTGGGGAAAAGACGGGTGGCAGAAGATTGTTGTCTGTATCGTGGCCGACGGGCGTAAGAAGGTTCACCCTAGAGTTCTTGATGCGCTGGCTGCCATGGGGGTTTACCAGGATGGTATTGCAAAGAATTCCGTCAATGGCCGTGAAGTGAAGGCACACGTTTACGAATACACGACCCAGGTCTCCCTGGACTCTGATTTGAAATTTAAGGGTGCCGAAAAGGGTATTGTTCCTGTTCAGATGATTTTCTGTCTGAAGGAACTGAACGCCAAAAAACTCAACTCTCATAGGTGGTTTTTTAACGCTTTTGGTGCCACGCTTAATCCTAATGTCTGTATCTTGCTTGATGTTGGGACAAGGCCCGGGCACGACAGTTTGTACCATCTTTGGAAGGCATTCGATACCGACTCCAATGTCGGCGGTGCTTGTGGTGAGATCAAAGCGATGAAAGGAAAGGGGTGGATGGGATTGTTTAACCCACTTGTTGCTAGTCAAAACTTTGAGTATAAGATGTCGAATATTCTCGACAAACCACTAGAGAGTGTTTTCGGATACATCACTGTGCTTCCTGGAGCTTTGTCCGCCTACCGTTACCACGCCTTGCAAAACGATGAGAGTGGGCATGGTCCGCTGAGTCAATACTTCAAGGGGGAGACACTACGGGGCAAGGATGCCGATGTCTTCACGGCCAACATGTATCTTGCTGAGGATCGTATCCTGTGCTGGGAGCTCGTGGCTAAGAGAAATGAGCGATGGGTCTTAAAATATGTACGAAGTGCTACTGGAGAGACCGACGTTCCAGATGCAGTTCCGGAGTTTGTCAGTCAGCGCAGAAGATGGCTCAACGGAGCATTCTTCGCAGCAATCTTCTCGTTGGCGCATTTCAAACAGATCTGGGTCACGGATCATACAATTATACGCAAAGTGTTGTTGCACATTGAGTTCATTTACCAGTTTTTCAGTTTGTTGTTTACATTTTTCTCATTGGTGTGTTTCTTTCCCCTCTGCTTGGATGATCTCAATGGTGGGCGCTAACAGTTGCTATAGGCAAATTTCTATCTCACGTTTTATTTCATTGCAGGCAGTCTTTCGGATCCACAGATGGACCCGTTCGGTAAGGGATGGGGTGGTAGGATATTCACAGTCTTGAGATTTATGTGTGTGCTCTTAATATGTACACAATTTATTTTGTGTATGGGCAATCGTCCACAGGGGTCAGTTTCCTTTGCTCTTCACAGGCCATCACTCGGGTATACTGACTGTTTTGATCAGAGCAAAACGAATGTTCATGTCTTCTATGATTGCGTACTCGGTTATCATGGCTTACACGACTTTCTGTTCATTTTATATTGTTATCAAGTCTTTCTCCGGCGGTTTCGGTAACCAGAAAACGGAGATCAAGCTCGCCGATAATATCTTCACCAATTTAATTGTCAGCACGGGGAGCACGATTGGTGTCTATTTCTTGATGAGCTTCCTCTACTTCGATCCTTGGCATATGTTCACATCCGCACTCCAATACTTTATGATGTTGCCGAGTTATATTTGCACTCTCCAGGTCTACGCGTTTTGCAACACGTAAGCGGTTTATTCATTCCTATTCAATTGGGGCTTATCGAGTACGGTAGCTGATAATGATAATAGTCACGACGTTTCATGGGGCACTAAGGGAGATAACACAGTCTCTGTGGATCTTGGAGCAGCCATTGGATCAAAAGGCGACACCGTCGAATTGGAAATGCCATCTGAGCAACTTGACATCGATTCCGCATACGATGACGCGTTGCGTAATCTCAGAGATCGGTTGGAGGTTCCGAAGGAACCTATGACGGAGGGTCAAATAAAGGAAGATTACTACAGGGCCGTGAGAACCTATGTTGTTGTCGTATGGATGGTTGCCAATGCAATCTTAGCAATGACTGTCACGGAGGTTTATGGACTCGTCGGTATTGGCAACAACTTTTATCTCAAGAGTAAGTCTCTCCATCTTTATACATTACCCGTATTTACCTATCTATTACTCGGTGATGACTGACTATATGCCTTTCCGGATTAATTTAGTCCTCCTCTGGTCCGTCGCCGCGCTGGCTGTCTTTAGAGCACTGGGATCGAGCGCCTACTTGGTACTCCAGGCCATCCACTCCTTCGTTGAAGGTCGCATGAAATGGGATCCGAAGACCTTCGCGGATACATTCCAGCCACCATGGAAGAGAAAACTCAGATTGGCCGGCGTGAGTCAGAGTAATCTTGGGAGGCCGTAGTTTACGCACGATGTCCCGTAGCTTTTCTTCTTTTATTTTTCTCCTCTTATTTATAATGACTTTCTTTTGTTTGCTTACCGAATTCTGCGAAAATAATGCCATGAATAATGTATGTCCGCCATTGTGTGAATAGCGTGGCGAGAGCTGGAGGGGATGGGTGTGGGGGGATCATGCCGTCACTTCATGATAACTTGGGGGTTTTTTGAAACCTTTTTTTATTTCAGAATGTTTTACCTGGGGTAGATTTCGTTCTTATTTTTCATTTTTTCATTTGCCTGACATCTTGTACCTGTGTCGTCTACTGGCCGTGATATGATTGTTGGAATATGTTTTTTCTGGTTTGTTCTGGCTAGGGTTAGGTTGGTTTGGGGGTTGGCATGGGGTTCGGGTGGGAGCTTGGGACACGGTTGGTATTAAGGTATTATATGACGAAGATGAGTAGCTTGTCCGAGTTTGAGTTTGATGCATGTACGTAGTCTAATTGGTGCGATATCCAAGAAACAAACGAAAGGAAGGGCTGAAAGTCCGTTTTGTTAGTGCTCCTACAGCCTGCTGCGGTCTTGTAGCATCTTAAACTTGGTGTGAGACTGAAGAACCAAGTAGCAGTACTGTATTTATTTTACGCAGTCAATGGATAACTTCCCGGGGGCGTTCGGAAGACTTCTTTCCTAAATTTCGGCTGCTGTTGAGAGTTTCTTGGATGAACGTCTCTTCGAGGGAATATATCCTACTTGTTGTTGATGTGGGAGATTTAGGAATTTGCGTCTGCGGGGTTGGCGATTGTGAGGAAATTATAACTGATATGCTGTGTGATAGGATGATGATCCGCGTCACAGCCTATGTAAAGGTAGTCCACCGTGCGTAATTATCATAGAGTATTATAGCTCTAGGTTTACGATAGGGCTTCGGTCAAGCATGTTATTATACATTGTCAATCTAACGCGTTGTTCGTTCTTGGCAACGGGACGGAAACCTGCCGCATGGATAAACCCTACTTAACTAACGGTGTCCACCACCACCCTAAATTTCTTTCTCCTTTGTTTACTTGTTTTCCCTCCGCAGAAGGGAGGAAGAACAGCAACAACGGGTAACATACAGTACTTCTTCGATCTCACCTCATCTCATCTCTCACCCATCTCGCTCATCTCATCACCCTATTTATCCCAATCGATCCGATCCCTAACCACCGCAGCAATGCCGCCCAAACGCCGAGCACCACCTCAAACACTCAGCGCGCACATCGAGTCCAGTGACGAGGGGAGTGGAGGGGTTGAAGGTGCATCTCGTAATCCATCTACTCAATTGTCGTTCAGCAATTAACTCATGCTAGCTGCAGTCATTCCCAAGAAAGCCCCTGCAAAACGTTCCAGTAAGAGGTCCACCGCTACTACCATTACGGTCGAGACCGCTGCACCGGCTGTAGACAAGAAAGGGAAGAAGCCAACGGCAGCAGCAGGAGGGGCAGCAGCGGGAGGGAGAAGGAAGAAAGCTGCGGCGAGTAGAGTCGAAGAACCGACTGAAGATGAGGATGTTCCTGGCAGTGTGCAGGAAGAAGAGAGTGGCGAGGATGATGAGGAAGATGTATTGGAAGCTGCGCCGGTAAAGGGTAAGAAGAAGGTGACTACGGCTGGTGGGAAAAAAGCTACAATGGCAACAGCGGCAAAGAAGGCTGCAGCGGCGGTAGAGGTGAAGCCTAGGCCGAAACGTGGAGCTAAGAAGGTTGAGGTTGAAATTGAAGAAGCCGATGAAGAGAGGGAGGTGACGGAAGACGAGGGGGAAGTTCCAGCACCTGTCAAGAAAAGAGGCGGTGGAAGGAAAGTTATGCCGATGGCGGCTGCTATTTCCGTTGTGGCAGCAGCGGCGCCGGTGGTGGAAAAGAAGAAGCGCATGACGAAGAAGGAGAAGGACGCTACCGCTGCTGCCGCTAAGAAGGCGGAAGCGGAAGATCAAGAGAAGGAGAAGGAGGTTGCCGAGACACAGTACACACCTATGCAACTTGATGGGAACGGCGAAGATGGTGAAGGCGATGTGATGGAGGTTGAAGCGACGCCAACACAAGTCCACTCCGCTCCCGCCCTTGCTTCGAAGAAGGCTGTTGCTGGGAAAAAGGCGGGTGCATCAAAAGCTAGGGGGAAGGCCGCAAAAGTTACCGAACCCGAGGTAGCTGAGGAAGACGAGGACGATGACGATCTGGCACTCCCAGCGAAACCTCCAGCCCCCGTCCCCCCAAAGAGAGCTGGTCGTGGAACCGCCAATCGCGGAGTAGTGGTAGTAGCAGCGGGGGCGGGAGCAGATAACGAGACGGAAGCCTACAAATCCCTCGAAAAGGCCTTCCGCGAATTGGAAACTCAGCATAAAAAACTCGAGTACGTGCGCGAGACGGAAGTCGAGCAGGCATTCACGAGGTATAAGAAGAATGCCGAGATTAAGGCTAAAGGTTCGCCTCCCTAATTTCCCCTAGCTAGCGGGGACCAGTACTAAAGATGGCGAGTAGAAGCTGATAAACTCATCGATTCCCTCCAAACCGACCTGAATGCTCAAGCCCGCCTATCCGGCGAATCCAAAGCCCTCAAGAAGAAACTTGCTTCGAAGGAAGCCGAATTGGCGAAATTGCAGAGCAAGGTTCAGGAATTGCAGAGGGGTCTGCAGGAGCAGCAGAATGAAGCTAAAGTCCTGTCGGCGAAGTTGATCGTCGCGGAGAATAATAGCAAGCGCGGCGCTGTTGCAGTTCCGGGGAGTGCGGTTAAGCCGAAGGGCGGTATTGGTGGCGGTGGGGGAATGGCGGGTGCGGGGCAAGCGGCGGAGGAAGCGTGGGTTGCCAAGGTCAAGGAGGAGCTATTCCAAGACCTGACTGGGCTACTGGTCATGAATGTCAAGAAGGAAGCGCGAAAGACGGTGTTTGAGTGTTTACAGACTAGTTCTACTGGTGGTTTGTCCCTTCTCCCCCCTCGGTTTCTATATATGA